>CM048845.1:88519532-88722032 GCA_026545225.1 Cornus controversa | reverse complement strand
CGAAAAAGGACTTATGTTTACAAGAAACAATCACCAACGAGTAGAAGGTTACACAGATGCTGACTGGACAGGAAGTATCTCAGATAGGAAATCCACCTCAGGCTATTTCACGTTTGTTGGACGGAACCCGGTTACATGGAGAAGTAAGAAGCAAAAGGTGGTAGCATTATCAAGTGCTGAAGCCGAGTTTCATGGGATGGCTAAGGGCCTTTGTGAACTTCTCTGGCTTCAAAGACTATTAACTAAAATTGGCTTTGCTCCTGGCTACGAGATGGACCTATTTTGTGATAACAAGGCTGCAATTGACATTTCTCATAACCCAATCCAGCATGATCGGACCAAACACATGGAAGTAAACCGACACTTCATCAAACAAAATCTTGAGGCCAAGATAATTCAATTCCCGTTTGTTAAATTCGAAAACCAGTTGGCAGACATACTCATAAAAGTTGTATGTAGAAGAAACTTCTACCACTCACTTGGCAAGTTGGGCATCCGAGATCTATATGCACCAACTTGAGGGGGAGTGTTGGCGTGAGTTGTCATTCGCGAGATTACATGAGGAAGTTTTGGGATACACTATCAATTTAGTTAATTAAGCCGTGATACATGTATAGCCAAATTTAGATGTTTATGTTCTATTACATACCCACTGTTTCTTGTAAACAAAGATTTGAATATAAGAGATTTTCTATACATTTTGTCACATAATGTCTACCTTCACAACCTTCGACGACACCACAGACCCCATGGAGCACATTTATCAATTCCAACAGAAGATGACGCTTGATGGGAAGATGAGGCCCTCCTTTGCAAAGTCTGCCTCACTAGTCTATCTGGACCAGCTTTCCTCTGGTTCAAGTAACAACCTGCATAGGTAGATGAGGCCCTCTTCTTCACTAGTCTATTTGGACCAGCTTTCCTCTAGTTCAAGTAACAACTGCCTAGGTCAATCCCTAGTTTTGAAAGGGTATGCGAACTGTTTATCACCCAATACATTGAAACCATACGCCAAAAGAAGAAAGTCCCCAGGCGAGGCGCTTTGAAAGAGGGGCGTGCCTCAAGCACTGAGGCGCGAGACGCAGCTTGCAGAAACTGTTTCAATCACTCCGGAATCTGTTTTTCTGTGTCATTTGTTGTTAATTGCCATGAATATGCTTTTTATTTGCTCTCAATTGTAGTTGTCTTACATTGTTTCACTCACTCACTACAAATGTTATATTTTTTAAAAAAAAATTCAACTTGTGCCTCACTTCAGTCAGGCCCGCGCCTCGCCTTACGCCTCGCACCTCAGGCTCCAAGAAGCCTTAGCGCCTTAGTGCGCCTTGAGCCTTTAACAACTATGACTAGTAGAAGATCACCCTGCTGAAGATAAGCCTGGCAAGGATGTACCAAGAGAATAAGAGCAAGCACATCTTCTGCCCTCCTCCTCCTATGCGGCAGTTGAAGCCATATTGGCCAAAGGAGAATTGACCAAGTACCTAGCGACATGCGACCAACCTAGACAAGTAGATTAGTCATCTCAGCGGTAGAACAATCAACAGAATGCCCAACCCGTATGGGTTATCAATGTTAGAAAAGGAATAGTAATCATCTGAGGTAGAACAAAAGGAATGTGAGGACATAACCAGATCATGACTACGCCAAGCACAAAACTAGGATTCTTGTATTTTGATATTGAGAAGGCATTGTCTAGTGATAATATATAAGAACTAGAATCTACTCTCTCCCTCTCTGTCTATCTGTTTCTTAAGTGTATTGGTGTATTTTTGCTTATTTTTATATTTGCGAAAGTCTGCACCTACACTACTCGATGTCTTTAGTTATGACTATGAATTCTTCTGATAAACTACACAATGTCAAATTTACGAGTACTACTTCACACAATCTCATATATTTCTTTACAATCTCAATCCATAATACTTTTTTGATTTTCCCCTTCCTTATCAGTACCCTCATCAATGTTAATTGAGTAGAAATATGTAATTAGATAAGGGATCAAAGGAGATCAAACCTTTCCTCTGCGACGCTCTTGTCCTTGGTCAAGAATGTAGTCTTCCATCCACGGCCTAATGGGAATGAAGGATCATCGTCTTCCTCCAATACCCGAGAATAGATCACTCCATGTTCTTCCAATCTTTCAACAAATTCTGGGTACCTCTCCTTCATCTTCTCATATATGATATGGCTAAGAACTATAGGAGTTTCACCCCCACTTTGTGGTTCCACTTCACAAAAGAAAAATAATTTGGTTGGGAACTCGGCATGCTGTTACATAAACCCAGTTATCAAGTCCCAAACAAAGTCAGGACACCCTTGGTTGGATAGTAGAACTTAAAAAACATGAATTGCTTCTCCAAATTGACAAGAAATATTATTGACCCGCTAATTACCATATAATTAAGAGAACTTAGAGAGTTCCACAATTAACGATTCTACACACACATGCACATATATGTGTATCAACATTCAACAATGGTACACAGTCCGAAAGCATGTTTGAGGAACACTGATTTGGAACCAAATCGTTTGGGAATTGGATTTCAAAAAGGTAAATAATAGAATTTGAAATTAAATCTCATTTCTATAATTGGCACAATATGGAATTTAGGAAACTAGAATAGGGATGGAGTTGAGTAACAATTTTATAAATTCCGTGAAGTCCTACCATTTTTTATAGATACTTTTAAATTCAATTTAAATCTAACCTCACTTTGAATTGCATCGCTTCCAAGTAAAAGAAATCACATCTTAATTTTAAATCTCATCAAATCCGCAATAACACACCATTAATGTTATTTCAATTTTAGTGGGTACGTTTATTCAATCGGCTTTATTCTAGGGGATTTTTAAATACAAACACAATTGATTGCAACATCAAGTCAATTTATCCTTAATAATCAAAATATTTATATGTGTGGATGTCATTTTATTATATAGAAGCATTTTGAAAATGGTGAACATGAAAAGTATGCAAAACAAATAATATCAACACAGCAGAGCAGAATAAATTGTGAAAGATGATAACGGAACCAATCTCTCCGAGAGAGGTGGAGCGTGCACAAGCTAACGAGAGTCCGTCCAGCGAGTGCGATGACTTCCAAGATGATGAAAAGTTATAGGCACTTGTATAATATGGCACTTATATACATGCGCATCTAGAGTATGCAAAACGGAGCCAATTCCCATATGGAAGGCAATTAATTATAAATAAATAAACAATTATCTAAATGTGTTTATTTACATTTGGAAAATGAGAAAAAAATTAAAATAGCATGTAAATTAAATTTGCCAAAACTGTACCAGAGCCATTTCATGATGAAAAGGGATCTTCTTATCCGGAGGAGACTCATTGGCAGTGAAAACCCGACCAACAACGTTGGTCCGAGAGGCGGCGCCACCGTCATACGGCATTTCATCGAAGCCGAAAGCTTCAACGAAGTCGTTAAAGTGAGAAGCAGTTGTTACTGGAAAGCCTCTGAGGAGAATAGCCCCTGTTTTGTAAAGAAGAGAATCCAACCATGGCTTGTGAGCTCTGATTGCTTCTACAACAAGAGAGACATTGAATGGGTCTGGGACTGTGTTGGGGTTTGGAGATAGAACTGTAGGGAAGAGAACTGTATTCTTGTATGTCTTTTGCTGGGGTATTCTAATTTCTGTGAACAAACTTTCTGGCATTTTTCTTTTGAGAGAATCTGCTCTCTCTCTCTCTCTCTCTCTCTCTCTCTCTCAAGAATTCTGATATTTCTCTCTCCTAACTCAAGTTATTATGATCATATATATCATATGATATGTGTAAAGATATAAATAGAGGAGAGGATGATGTTGCAGACTGTCGTTGGATGTGAAGCTTTTGGTCTGTGTCCCACAAACTTTAAACTTTATTGAAAACTATAGACTTTGTCTCATCAAACAAAACAAGTGTGGCCGGTTTTTTTGGTTCTATGCGTGTGTCCGATGTGATTAGTGGTATGATTCAACCTTCAACTTATTTCTCTGGTACCATTTCAATTAGGCTTTTAAGTGCACAAAACACTTCCCTACATGTACAGAATGTACAAAAACGACTAATTTTTACAATTTCAAAATTTATAAATAAGAATAAATGGTCAATTTATCAAAATTAGTAAACGACAAAAATTTTCTTATAATATATTATTAAAAAAAATTAAAAAAGAAAAGTAAATTGTTTAAAATGGATAGTATCTATCTTCTCTCTCTCTTGAATTTTCTCTTTGTCAACAGTCTACATATATATATATATATATATATATAATGATTTTTTTTATTCCTTTTAAATGGGTATAAATTCATATTGTTGTTGACAAGGCTTGTGTATTAAAACGCATCAAAATCCAAATACACAAATCCAAATACACGGGTTTCAAACATGGTATTCAATAGAATTGGTTTCCTGATGATCTGTAAAATTGAATGAGGTATCTTATAAGCCAAATACCACCTGTAGGAGATGAGATAATGTAATTTCAATTGTGCTTTTCACCAAAATGCACAGGTAAAAGAGAAGACAAAAGTTCCATGGGTCCCTCGTCAACATTCTCCATCCTCTCCCACCATCACCTCATATCCAAGTCTCTCTCTATACTGACATTTTTTTTTGTATGAACAACACAGTAAGAAGATGAGAAACCAATGAACATATTGCTGATCATTTTCAGGTTCCATTCATTACTATAAAACACATCAAAATTCTCAAGAATTGATTTTTTGTATATAATGGAACCAGTTACGGATTTATGAATTTGTAATTTTATATAACGAATGAAAACAAAAAGAGAGTGTGTGATATTGATTTGATTAATATCAACCAATCAACCTTAATTTATATTATACTAATGAAGCATTTGGAACAAGTTACCAATTCATGAATTTGTAATTTTAAATAGCGAATGAAAACGAAAAGAGAGAGTGTGATATTGATTTGATTGATATCAATCAATCAATCCTAATTTATATTATAATTTATATAAACTAATAAAGGTTTTTAGAAAAGAGTAATTTGTAATTTTAAATATCGAATGAAAATGAAGAGAGAGAGTGTGTGATATTGATTTGATTGATATCAATCAATCAACCCTAATTTATATTATAATTTATATAGGCTAACGAAGGTTTTTAGAAAAGAATAATTTGTAATTTTAAATATCAAATGAAAACGAAGAGAGAGTGTGTGATATTACTTTGATTGATATCAACCAATCAATCTTAATTTATATTATAATTTATATAGACTAATGAAGGTCTTTAGGAATGAGTAATCAGATATTATCTTTTTTTTATATTTTTAAGTTAAAATTAAACATGATAGTCAACGATTATATTTAAACGGAATTTAGCAGAAAGTGATATTTTCACGTCAAAAACAACTAGTAAGGGTTATATGAGCATGCGAAACTAGAGAGATATTTTTTACACATTATATATACAGCGAAGGTGTTTTTTGCACTTAATACTTTTAATTATTACCTATTTTAAAAACTTAAAATGTTAAGTATTTATATTTTCTCAAATCAACCCATTTGTCAACAATGGTGAATAGTATTGTGACCTATTTGTTTCAACCTACACCAGTCTATATCAATACATATTTTTTTTTGGTACTATATCCATACATATTTCAACTGCCTCATTTTCTATGCAAGTGTGGCAGACAAGCCACAAAGTTTGGCATGGTTGCTCTCATTTTCTATGCAAGTGTGGCAGACAAGCCTCAAAGTTTGGCATGGTTGCTCTAATTTTCTATGCAAGTGTGGCAGACAAGCCACAAAGTTTGACATAGTTGCCGTTTGTGCAAGCACCAACTTTGACATAAAATCAGTTTGCTTGCTGACATTTGTTTTACTCAGCAATTCATGCCTATAAATCTGGCATGGTTCGTATAGCAGAAAAGATAATTAGAGAGCTTCGGAGAGAAATCTCGTTGCGAGTGCTCTTTTGGGGTGTATTTGGGTGTGAGCCACATATTTGTAACCCTTCACTTTCTTAGTGAAATATTTTCTCCTTTCTTTGCCCGAGACGTACGTCAAAGTGTCGAACTACATAAATTTCATTATTTTGTATGCACCTATACTGCATTTGGTCATGTCGTAACAACTACCGAAGTGACAATATTTGATTCCAACATTATTAGGATATTTTCTAATACTACCGAAGTGACAATATATATATATATAATTTTTATTCTTTCACCTATTTTGTTATTTTCAAACTATTCTATATTTGTTCCCTTATTAACAAGAAAGTAAGAATTTTGCCATAACTCAAATGAGAGGTACAAAATAGAAATAAAAATATTAAAAATTTTATTGAAGCATTGGACAAAAATTTCCTAACATTAAGTTCTATTTTTTTTAAACTTAATTTATTTTGTAAAATTTTTTATTATTTGTTATCACATAAAGTGTATATTTTGTTTCTGACGGTTAGAAATATAAAAAAATTGTATATATTGAAAGTATGAACAATACATAAATACTTATTTATAGGCACATAATCTTAGGGATTAAGTAAACTTAGGAGACAAGAAACATAGTTGGTTTAGGAAACGAGATAGAAAATTCTAGATGGTTTAGGAGAAGATATAATAGTAAATATATATTCTAATAACCCCCTCAAACTCAAGGTGGGTTCTATGAAGTCAATTTGAGTTTAGAGACAAAATCTTGAATGCGGCTCGTGAAAGCAATCCGGTAATATTACCAGCCGTGGTTGCAAACACATACAAAAAAGTTGCAAAAGAGCGGCTCGATAAACAAAAGTAACTCGTTGGAGTGATGGAAAGCGGCTCATTGGAACAAAAACTAATTTGAAAATTAGATAGTGCACGGACTGAAAATGGCTCAATTGACAGAACAAATAACTATCGAAATCAATCGATAGCATTGAAAAGTGGCTCGTTGAAATCAGTGACTTTGACACACAGATGCTAGTGGGAGTCGATGAATTGAACTTGAGCTGAGATGTCGATTGACGCCTCGGTGGTGTCTCTGTTGATTGATAGGTGGTTACTTGTATGTGTGTGTGTGTGTGTTTGTGTGTGTATATAATGCAAAAATTATTTTTTACAATTGACCGTCGGGACTGTGAGGGCGATGGACTGTGAAGACTACTAGAGATTGGTAAGCTTTGATACCATGTTAGAAATATAGAAAATTTGTATATTAAATTGTCTTATCAGAGCCTACTGTACACACAAATTTCGTGTCCGAAAATCTAGGAACGAAAATGAGTAACAAATAATCAATTTTATTAATTTTAGAAAAATGGGTAAAATTCTCTATGGATCTTTACAAAAGAAAGATAACTTTCTCTGATTTGATCTCCTTGATGATCTAGCTTCAAAGGCTGTAAAAGCTTGATCTTGAATTAGATTGAAACTTTTGTGAAGAACGACACGTGGATGATGTGCTTGTTGATCTTCTCCTTCAAGGTTTAGATTCTTTGGAGTTTTGAATTTTGAGTGAAGAATCCTGCAGAGTTTAAGCTTTCTCTGAGAGTCTTCTTGTTGGTGATCTAGATTCAAGGGTTACTAGAGATTGATCTTAAATCGGGTTTGTTACTCAAGAAATGACCCTAGAGGGGGGGTGAATAGGGTCTTTGGCAAACAATAAAATCAAATCCCAGAATTAAAAAAAGATGTGCAATGAATAATGAGATAATGAAGGAATTAAACAAACACAATATAAAAGGTTAGGGATAGAGAGATTCAAACACAATCAACACAAGGATGTAGCGTGGTTTGGAAACTCCTACTCCACGACTCAAGATCCCTCTTGAGATTTTTCCAATCCACTATGGCTCTTCCTTGTCGGTGGAGAGCAAACACTTACAATAGAGAACACAAACTCCCTCTTGCTAAGTGAACTTCTTCATTTAGTCTTTTAGGGTTCAGCAACCCTTTACAACTGATGTAGAACAGAATTTTTGATACAAAGAATGTCTCTCAAAGAAGAAAACACAACTTCAAGCTCTCAATACTATAGTTAAAGATGAATCACAAGGTTGAAGCTCAAGTGTATTGAATGATGGTAGATTGCAATGAATGTTGCTCAATAAATGCTCAAGAGTATTGGTGTATCTCCATAAATGCAAAGCATATCAATATATATAGAGCCTTTAAGAAATATAGCTGTTGGAAGGTAATTGTGAGCATTAAATGCACTGAACTAGCCGTTGTATTCAAATTCAACTACTTTCAGTCGGCTGAAAATAAGGTTTCAGTCAGCTGAAAAGGTGCTCTACAAACCTCAAAGTGTTCTATCACTTTCAGTCGCCTGAAAGTGCATTTTCAGTCGCCTGAAAAACCACTTTCAGTCGTCTGAAAGTGCATTTTCAGCAAGCTGAAATTGCACTTTCAGCAAGCTGAAATTTAACAAGTCTTAGAAAGATTTTCAACAAAGTGTAGGAAAGACTTTTGATCTTTAAAAAAATATCCCTAAAGCTTTAAAACAATTTCTTAATGATCAAATGACCAAGAATGATATATATGAGAATGTATCATGGTCATGCAATGCAAATGAACTTCAAACAAGTTATTCAAATAACTTTGACAAATTAAGTTCTATCTCTCACCAAGCTATAACTACCCCATTTTTTCATGCTTGAAAATGTCTTGAAGTTTTGAGGTACTTCCTTCTTCTTCAAAGAATGCTTCTCCCATGTCATTGTCTCCTTTCATGATTATTCCGCAATGTGAATGTTTTCTTTATTTGTGACAATTAATCTAAGCCATCACTCAATTTAGATGTTAGTGTTTAACATTATTAATGATTCGTTATCATCAAAATTTCTGGATTGCCCTTAGGTTAAAACCTTTGGGTCAACAGGGTTGTTGAGAGTCTTCTTCAAGTGTTTGTTGTTAAAGAAAGCGGTGAGAATTTCTGATCGAGGGCTAAAGAAGCTTGATCTCGAACAATCTTGTTGATAATTATTTGAATTTGTTGAATTGTGGAGGAAGAACGGCAAGACTTTGAATGTGCTTGTTGTTCTTCTTCTTCAAAGTTTTGAAGGTTGGTTAAACGTATATCTTCAGAGCTTCAAGTGTTGATTGAATGCAGAGTTTGGCAGAACTTTAGTATTCTGTCAGAGTCTCCTCCTCCTTTATCCTCACCCTCTACCTCTATTTATAGACTTCTTCGAGGGATAGATTTATAATTTTTTTTCTTCTGATAATATAATTATCCTTTATGATAATTGTGATAATTATCCAATATACACATAATAATTATCTTTGATGATATATATATATATATATATATATATATAGTTATTTATTTATTTAAGTATCCATTTGTCCCATTTTCAAGTGGGCTTGGACTTCTTAGACAATTTTGGATCAGCCTATTACCCATTTATTTGTGGTGGGTTTGGGCTTCGAATTATCTGACTCATTGGGCTACATTCCAAAGTGGGTTAAATTGAAGATAAACCCAAATTATATTTTGGGTCCATCATGTAATTTTTTAATGTCTACAAATTGCCCCCACTTTAAATCTCGCGCTATATCGAGCTTGTCACATATCTAAAGCGGGACTTGAAATATTTAATTTTTGCAAAGATTTTTTTTTTTTTGTGGTGCGAAAATCTAATTGCAAAAAGAATGTCTTCTTTGTCAAATTGAATTGGAGTCTTGCAAACCTTATTGCAAATATAAAAAAAAATTCCTTGTTCAAGTGGAATTGAAGACTTGATGATCCTATTGTAAATAGGACTTTTTTTTCTTATCCAAGTGAAATTGAAGACTTGAAGATCCTATTGGAAATAGGATTAACCCATGATTTGCTATATATAATTCACGCGTCAGGCCACCAATCTTGAATATATACTGCGTTCTTAATATTTTCTATCGATTCAAATCAGGAAGCGATTAAAGGAAGTCAAATCCAATACCACAAGTTGCTGATCTCAAAGGTAGAATTTGGTGGGTTTTTTTTTCTTACTTTTCGTAACAAACAGTAGTTTCACTCTTCTTTTTACTTTTTCCTTTTTCACTTACTTTACAATCATATTGTATACATGTAACATAGACCCATGATCCTCGCATATGTGCCACCAACTAGTTACAAAGTATACAAATCATACACATGCCACAATGTATTGGTGTTCCCATAATATTGTAACATGTTGCATTATCTGCCTGCTTGGTCGTCACGGCACTTGACATTGAAACTTTTTTTTTTATCTTCCTTATGTGTTTCCTTCTGTTGCGCCACCTTTGCTTCCTCATCATTTATTTTTGCTAGTAGAGCCTGTAATAAATTTTTTGCCTTATGTCGGGCCTCTATTTCCTTCCGTCGTAGGGATTTATTTTAATCTCCGTGAGCAGTACATATACATATACTTTTTTTCCTTTTTTTTTCTCTTCTTTCTTTCTTCTCTTTTTTTTCCCTACTGACTTCTTTTCTTTTCTTTTTTTTTCTTACGCTTCTTTTTTTTTCTTTCTTTTTTTTCTGCTTCTTCTATTTTTTTTCTCTCTCTTCTACTGTCGCCACCTTCTTCTTCTTTTTTTCTCTCTCTCTCTCTCCTATTGCCGCCAGGTGTAGTTGCTAAAAAAAATAAAGATTTCTCACTGCTTAATGGTTTCAAACTTGACATCTCAAGTAAAGTTCTTCTAACACCACATCACCTTTCCTATACCACTCTATGTGATTCAAACCCTTGAAATAAAACATAAACGCGGCTGAACTTCGAAAAGAACTCTTTTTTTTTCAGTCTTCAAATGTACAAGGCTTGATTCTTTGTAGAATATAAAGAAACTCTCAGTGCATAACTTGCGTACACATTTCGACTGTTGAGACTTTAGAAAGACGATATTTGCAATCAAGACTTAGAGCTTGCTAGCGGTTGATATAGTCGACCACAAGCTCGTCCTTCAATTGTTTAGTGTTAGTGAGTTCTAGCATGCTTACTATTCTACGAGTTCTATAGAAATGGTTGAGAAACTCTCGCTCTATCTGCTCCCAACAGTCAATACTCCCAGCTTTAAGGTCCGTGTACCAATCAAATGCATTCCCTTTAAGGGAGCAGAGCGAACAAATTGCTTAACTAAGAGGTCCCCTTCGGTGCCAGTGTTATTGCAAGTCTCCATAAAGTGTGCAGCATGTTGTTTGGAATTTTCTCTTCCATCAAATTGTTGGAACTTTGGCGGTTAATATCCCACTAGCATTTTTAAGTTGTCAATTCTTTCGGTGTAGGGTTTTGAATATATGAGAATGCTTTGAGGGTTCTTGTCACTACTTGTGACAACTTTGGTGTTAGCCATTATAGCAGCAGTTTCTTTTAAGTTTTTCTTTTTTGTCGTATGAACCTTGGGAGGAGCTATAGATTCTGATGAACAGAGTTTTGGGTGTATGATGTAGGAGACAGAGATGAGAGGTAGAGATTGTCCTACTGGGCATGCCAGAAATTTGTATACATAAATTTCGTGTCCAAAAATCTAGAAACGAAAATGAGTAACAAATAATCAATTTTATTAATTTCAAAAAAATGGGTACAATTCTCTATGGATCTTTACAAAAGAAAGATAACTTCTTCTGATTCGATCTCCTTGATGATTAGGCTTCAAGGGCTGCTAAAGCTTGATCTTGAATTAGATTGAAACTTTGGTGAAGAACGACTTGTGGATGATATGCTTGTTGTTCTTCTTCTTCAGGGTTTAGATACTTTGGAGCTTTGAATTTTGAGTGAAGAATCCTGCAAAGTTTAAACTTTCTCTCAAAGTCTTCTTGTTGGTGATCTAGATTCAAGGGCTACTAGAGCTTGATCTTAAATCGGGTTGTTGAGAGTCTTCTTCAAGTCTTTGTTGTTGAAGAAAATCGATGAGAATTTCTGATCGAGGACTGAAGAAGCTTGATCTCGAACAGTCTTGTTGATGAGTCTTTGATTTTGTTAAATCGTAGAGGAAGAACATCACGACTTTGAATATGCTCGTTGTTGTTCTTCTTCAAAACTTTAAAAGTTGGATGAACGTATGTCTTCAGAGCTTCAAGTCTTGATTGAAGGCAGAGTTTGACAGAGCTTCAGTATTCTATCAGAGTCTTCTCCTCCTTTCTCCTCACTCTCTACCTCTATTTATAGACTTCTTGTAGGGGTAAATTTGTAACTTTCTTTTCTTCTGATAATTATCCTATAATTATCCTTTATGATAATTGTGATAATTATCCAATATATACATAATAATTATCTTTGATGATATATATATATATTTAATTATCCATTTGTCCCATTTTCAAGTGGGCTTGGTGAATTGGCCTAATATGTAGTAAAAGAGCAGTCCGATCGGAACGAGCATCTGATCATCGAACGTAGAGGGGAGAACCAAAACTTAAATCCAGCCAAAACAATCAACACCAAACATGGGTATGCAACTCAAGAGGATTGGGGCGCAAGCAGATCCCATCTCCTCCAAGCAAAAAAAGTTACAGAAATTAGGAGAGGTCAACTCAAGCCAAAGTAAAGAGACTAGTATTCAGATCGCAATTTGAGACCTGGACCTGATAAGAGTACAGCTACCACACGAGGATCCGTTGGTGATTAATCTTTTGGTAACAAACTACCAAATTAAAAGAGTGCTCATTGATGCGGGATGGAACACTAACATCATAACGCTCAAAGTTTACGAACAAATAGGAATCGAATCAAATCAGATCAGATCGGCCAAAGGTACACTAAGTAAGATTTGATGGGAACAAAGTCACCCTAATCAAGGTAATCACATTATCGACAACAGTTGTGCAAAGAACCTTGAAAGAGCAATTTGTAATAGCAGATGTGCATTCCTCCTACAACCTTATTATGGGAAGGGGATGGATCCACAAGATGCACGAAATCCCATCCACCTTGCATCAAGTAATGAGGTGCCTAACTTCGAACGGGAAAGGTATGGCGAACCTTCTCGGTGATCAAGTGGTAGCAAAGGAGTGCTACTCACTAACGATCAAACGCACGCTGAAAGATGAGAAGACTTAGGAATGTCGATCCCCAATAACAATAAAAAAAAGCATAGCTAGTTCGAGCGAGAGGAAGATGAAGAATCCGCTCAGGCCGTGGAACCACTCCAAATGGCTCAACTTAGGGAATCGAGTGAAGATCAGAACACCCAAATCGGATTACTCTTGCCAGATTGTGAGAAGAATGAGCTAGTCGACCTACTTAAAGAAAATGTGGATATATTCGTATGGAGCCATCTTGACATGCCCGGTATAGACCCGACTCTAGCAAGCCACAGTCTGATCGTGGATCCAACAAGCGTCCCAGTTAAATAGAAAAAAAGAAGATTCACCCCAGAAAGAAATAGGATAATTACAGAGGAGGTAGATCGCCTGTTACAAGCAGGATTCATCAGAGAAGTAAGGTACCCTGGCTTTCAAACATGGTGGTGGTAAAGAAAAAGAATGGAAAATAGAGAGTATGCATTAACTTCACCAATCTGAATAGGATCTTCCCAAAAGATTGTTACCCCCTCTCGAAGATCAACCAGATAGTAGACTCCAAAGTTAGTTACGAGCGACTAACCTTCTTAAACGCATATTCGGGCTACAACCAGATCCTGATGAACCCAAATGATAAAGAGAATACGTCATTTATCACTAATGGCAGAATCTACTGCTACAAGGTAATGTCTTTCAGATTAAAAAATACCGAACCAAACTACCAACACATGATCAATATAATCTTCAAGAATCAGATCGAAACACGGTAGAGGCCTACATCGATGATATGGTGGTCAAAAATAGGAAAAAGGAAGACCACCTAGAACACCTGTATGAGATGTTCAGCATCTTTAGAAGATACCACATGAAGTTGAATCCAATGAAGTATTCTTTCAGAATCTCGTCAAGACAATTCCTCGGTGAGGTAAGCCCAGCACAAGTGATAGCCAATATCTAGAGCTCTGAGCTAAGGACCTATAAGGAAGTGTAGGCCTTGACTGGTTAGATAGCAGCATTAAGCCAATTCATATCTCGTCTCTCGAACAAATGCAAACTATTTTTTGACACTATCAAGAAAAAAAGAAGGGACATATGGGGGAAAAGTCAATGAGATGTACTGAAGAAATTGAAAAAATACATGGCCGCACCCCCAATCCTCTCAATTCTGAAGAATGGTGAGTCACTGCACCTATACCTCGCAGTGTCGAGAACATCCACGAGTGCGATTCTGGTCTAAGAGGAAGATCAAAAATAGCACCCGGTATATTACTCCAGCAAGACAATGGCTGATGCAAAGCGTAGATACTCTAAGGCAGAAAAGATGATCTTAGCCCTCGTAAATGCAAAGAAAAAACTAAGGCACCACTTTGAGTCCCATGCTATAATTGTACCTACAACCTTGCCCCTTAGGGCAATCCTCGATAAACCGGACATGATGGGAATACTGATGAAGTGGACGATGGATCTCAGTTTATATGACATCCATTTTGAGCCTAAGACTACCAAAAAAGGTCAAGCGTTAGTAGAATTCTTACTAGAATACGAGCTAGAAGATGAAGAGAAAAACCATGACATGGAAGCATGGAAAATTTATGTAGACGGATCGGCAAGTCAAACAGGATCTGGGGTAGGAGTTAAAGTTAAAACCCTAGATGGGATGAAACTCCATCACGCTGTGAGGTTCAACTTTGAAGCTTCAAATAACGTGGCCAAGTATGAGGCTGTCCTTGCACGCTTACGGTTGGCGAAATCTTTACAGGTAAAAAATTTGGCAGTTTTTAGTGTTCTCAGTTAATCATGAACCAGGTTAACGGACAATATCAAACAAATGAGGACAAAATGAATGCTTACCAAAAGTAGTAATCGAATAACTGAAAGAGTTCGACAAAGTAGAACTCAACCACATTCCCCGAGAGTAGTATGAAGAGGCAGATCGGTTGACTTGTTCAGCTTCCTACACAGATGAGTCACTGACCAGGGTATCCCCTTTAGAGGAACTGATCGAACTGAGTATTGGAAGATCTCACCAGGTACTTGTTATCCCACGAGAGTCCTGGATGGATTCGATCGAAGCATATTTAAAAGATACAGTCTGATAGGCGTTGAATGTTACGCATTCTAGCCTCTTAACTTATGTATTTTATTCTCTTAGTGATAGATTATTTTGTTAATTTACTTTGTTTTAGTGTTTTCTGTATTTTCAGGGCCTTAATGATTATTTCAGTTAAAACCAAGCTTTTGGGTTTTCAAAGAAGACATCCAAGATGGTTAGATGAAGCCTACATCAAAGGGAACCATTCAACCATTTATTTCAACTCAAATCAGCCCAAGAAAGAGGTCCAAGAGAATTACAGCTGCTTAAGAAGGTTTCGGGCCTGAAGCCCAAATCTGCGCATAATATAGTCTTAATCCCATTTTAGAAAACGAACCAAAAGTCTTATTTTCGAGCCTCAAATCGACATTATTTCTATGCAATATTGAACGAAATTTAATTCTACACACTTTTGTATTTCACGAAAATTTCATAAATCAGACTTCTAGTGGGTCAAAAGTTGGGCCGAAGTCAGCAGGAAAAACCCACCTGATTAGTGCTGCGGGAAATCCTAATTTATTCCTAACTGGATTAGGACTTTGGTGTATTCTCTTGGGTAATAAAGTGAAGACTTGGAGGCTGAATTGAGGGGAGATAACAAAGAGATAACACGGAGAGAACAGAGCTTGGAGAGTCTGAGAAGGCTAAGAAGAGAACAGAAATATATTTACAGAGCCATTAAAGAACGAAGTCATACGCGTAATTCAGAAAGATGATGTCTTCTTCCTCAACAGTTGAAGCTTCTTCTTCTACCATGAGCGGCTAGTTCATCCACTAGGGTTTTGATGTAGCCCTAACAAAGCATCAATGGTTTGATTGTTTTAATTATTGGGGACCTTTATATACATGCATAGATTGTGTAATTTAGAGGATTCTTATTATAGAATTGAGCAATAAAAGTCTTGTAAATTCAATCTCAATGATTTCTTATCTTGTCTTAGATATTTAGTTGTTGTTCTTGAACTCAATCTCTCTTATTTTCTGTGATCATGAGAGAGATTATTACACAATGGTAATCACTGAATATATTGTTAAGAGCTTTGATGGATTATGCCTAGAGAAGATGAACCATACTGCACCTTAGATTAGAGTAGTTAGGCAGATGGCCCATGCCAACCGAAGATAGTCCATGGCTTAGCCTTAATCATATGTTCTCTTCTTGACGGATGAAGGTGAGCTTGTAGCCACCGACACCACTTATGCATTATGTAATTCCCCTATAGTTGATTCAATTGACCATTGATTGTGGAGTTAGTGGTGAAGTCAAACACCCTAGATTTCTCTCATATAATCATCACTATCTTGTTTACTTTGATTTATTTTATTTTACTTTTTAATTAATTTAGTTTAAAAATCAGAATTCTTTTCTTATAAATTTAATTAGAATTAATTCCGTATTCCAACTCATCAGACCATAATCCCTGAGGTACGATACCCCTTTCGATAGCCCTATTCTGCAAGGAATTCGTTCTATTACGAAGCGTGGAAAATTTTAATTGATATACTTTTTGAGTCACACTCACACACGAATCAGAGTCCTCCCGGAACAGAAAAAAGAAGCTAAAAAGCTTAGAATGAGGTCAGCAAAGTACTCCATCGTCAACGGTCGCTTATACATGTTATCTTACTCAGGTCCATTGCTCCAATGCTTGACATCATCAGAAGCTAGAGAAGTTCTAAAGAAAATCCATGAGGGAGTTTGCAGGAATCATTCGGGAGGAAGATCAGGGCTCACAAGGCTCTGACACTGGGATACTTCTAGCCATTCATGTCGCGCAACGCTGCAAAATACTCCAAAAACTACGATAAGTGCCAAAGACAAGCGAGTTTACTGCAGCAGGCACCAGAAACTCTAAATTCGATGACCAATCCATGGCCCTTCGCCAGATGGGGGATGGACGTGATAGGCCCTCTGTCGACTGCAGCACAAAAGAAGAAATACGTCCTTCTAGTCACGGATTACTTCACCAAATGGGTGGAAGCAGAGGTTTACGCCACCATAATGCACTCCCAAGTAGAGAGATTCATCTAGAATAACATCATATGTTGCTTCAGCATCCCAATGTCAATAGTCATGGACAACGAAAAAAATCTGGACAACTAATCCATCCAGAGATTCTTTATAAAATACAGGATAAATTAGAAGCTCTCCTCAATGTCATATCCTCAAGGGAATGGACAAGCCGAGATCACGAACAAAATCATTTTTGCCAATATTAAGAAAAAATTGGAAGATAGAAAAGGTTGCTAGCTTGAAGAGCTGTCGAACATATTATGGGCCTACTGAACAACCCCTTGACGACTTACCGGAAATAGCCCATTCAGTCTGGCCTATAGAACGGAAGTTGTGGTACCAATAGAGCTCAATATCCCCTCCTTAAGAATAATGACGTTCAAAGAAAAATAAAATAATCAAAAGATCAAACATGAGCTACATTTGCTTGAGGAGAAAAGAGAAGCTGCGCAGATCAGATTAACAACATACCAATAAAATCTTCGCAACATCTATAACAAAAAGGTCAGACCTTGGACGTTCGAGCAAGGAAATTGGGTCTTACGAAAAATGATCAACAATACCAGAGAACTAAACGCTGGCAAATTAGCAGCAAATTGGGTGGGACCATAAATGAATAAAATCAACCTCGGTATAACTAGCTAAGCGTTAGAAACAAATGAAATTGGCTAAGGCATGGTCAGCCGAATGCCAGAAATAAATAAAAACAGTCTCGGCATAACTAGCAAAGTGCTAAAAATACATAAAAGTCAGTTAAGGCATGACTAACAAATGCCAAAGATAAGTAAAATCAGTATTGACATGATTAACTGAGCACCAGAAATAGATAAATTGGCTAAGTCGCAGCAATCAGCATCAAGAATAAAATGAAAAGTTTGAATGAAAGTACATGAGTCTACAAAATGCAAAAGAATTCTTTTTCATTAAACCATGATTCTGCTTCCAATTACAAAAACACTCTCATTAAGAGAGTAAGTCCAACTACAAGAACAAATACAAAAGAAAAAATTAAGAAGCATCTTTGCACTGTGCCAAGTCAGTAGGAGTGACCGGCATATCAACGAACTATGTGGCCACTGTGCCAGGAGCCTTGGTCGCATCCAAAAGCTTCAGGACCTCTTTCTCATCATCAATTGCTTCTGGATCTTGATAGGAAGGGCCATCTAAACCCATTTCCTGATCCTATTCGACAGGTCTACCGGGATAGGATCGTTCATCAACAGAAGCAGTTGCATCTTCGAAACTAGCTTGGTAGGCCTCAGTATTTTTTATTTGAACTGTCCATGACAGCCTACCAAACATGGATTTTGCTCTTAGTTCAAGCCTCAAAAGCCTCTTCCAAAGGGCTTTCACATTAAGCTCAGATTCGAAAGCCTTTGATTCAGCCAATGCTCGATGCAACTCAACCTCCTCCTATTTTTTGAGCTCCTCTAGTTGAGCTCGGCTTTGGTCAGTTTCTGCCTTCAAAGCTTTTGACTTTGATTTTTCATTTACCACCTCATGCATAGCGGCTAAGAGTTCCACCTCAGCCTTTCTTTTTTTGAGCATCAGTCTTCCTTACATTGACTATCGCCTGCTCGACCAAACAGCATATGGTCATTACTCCAAACATATTCTACAAACTTAGGAGGGTGGATGCCCTTAGAAACTTAGGAGGAGGAGCGACCTCGTCTGTCTAGATTACCTTGGATGGTTGCTTCCTTTTTGTAGCTTTCTCCTGGGCAAAGCTCTTCTGCAGAGAAACAACAGCCTCTTTTCCTGATCGGTCGGAGGGCCACCGAACTCAATCTGTTTCATGCTTTTGGGATGTGTTGTCTTTAGCAAACTCATCTTTGCTTATGAAGCCTTCTCAAAAATAGATCTCAACGTCTAAGAGTCAAGCAAAAGAGAGGATGTGGGAAGATCATTCTACACCTTGTCTTTAAGGGTGTGCAGGCAAGCCTTTACTTCTGAACGGGGAATCAGATCCTTAACTGCACCAAGGTAAGATTGGATGCGGTTAAAAAGTAAAACTTCACAAATATCATAGTTACAATGATGGTCAATAAGGAAATCAAACGAGGGAATACCTAATCCATCGAACTTCTGAGGAATCGAATACTTGGTAGAAAAGGAAACTTTCCATTTCCCTCTAATGACCACGAGTTGTGCTTTCCAACCCTTATCCGAGGTGGGATGACCGGAGCACAGTGCTTTATTTAATCAAGGATAGAAATGAAAACGATTTCTTTTATTCTTTGTAGAACAAACTTGATAACAAAAAAAGAGATCGTTAAAACCCAACACTAGCCGTCGGGTATGGTTGAGGGCAAGAACAGTAGAGATAACCCTAAAGAAGTTAGGGTCACTTGAAGTGGAGCCAAGTTCATCTGGCAGAGGACCATATGGTAGAAAGGGTGAAGGGGAAAACGAAAATCAGGAAAATGTTTCACAGAGAAAAATATGTCATTCTCACCCAATCCTTCCTCAATTCAAAATTTCAAATCCGAAAGGTAGTTCCTTGGGTCACATTAGCAGGGATATCGAAGTCTATTATAAGTGTCCCTAAACTTACCGGAACCTTAACCAAATCGGTAAGGTCCATATCCTCGAAGCTAGGTTTAGAGAACACCCCTCCTCCTGAAACCGCCGGTTCTAAGGAAGGAGTGATGACAAGATTCACTGACATCAAAGGACCCTCAGAAGGGGGCAGAATCACCCTCACTCTCATTCAAAACATTGTTAACGACTGATAAACCTCCATAGATCCAAAGTTGTCAACGATCTCCACTCTCTTCGCCCTATCTGTAGAGACACGAATTTATTTATTTATTTTATTTTACTATGTGAAATTATAAAGTTCATTTTAAAGTTTGGTGTGCACAACTATGATATATAGATATTGTGTGCATTTTCTTCAAGTATATAGACTCGGGATAGGTGGGTTGACCCGAGAAAATAATTTCACGGACTTCTGAATTGAAGATGATGATAGTTGTAATCTTGGAGAGATAGTAATGAAAGATTTTAAGAAGAAAAATGAGGGGTTGTAAAATTGGAAGAAAGTTGGGGCAAGTTGCAAATATGAACTTTTGTAAGAGAGTTAAATGAGGTTAGACTAAAGAAAAAGAAGTCAGTTGGCAGCCCTCTCTCTCTCTATACGTATGAACATTTGGCCCCTCTAGATCTACTTTCTCTCTCTAAAAATAGAGCCTCTTAGAGTGAGATTTGGAAGAAACCACAAGAGGCAAAGATGTTCCCCTCGTCTTCCTTGTCATTTTGATCGGTTCATCTTTCCAGTTGGGTGACTTTAGTTTGGTAAAAATTTGGGACTTTTTGCTTGATTTAAGGTATGTGCAATTAATCTTCAATAGCTTTGGTTGTGTGGGAATATTAAGTGATTTTCAGGTTTATAAATTGGTTGCAAGATTAGGAAGTAGACATTCTGCCCACAATTGATTTTTTTTGTAAGGGGCTTGGTTCAATTGATTTAATAGCATGAAAATATGGTCTTTAGCTTCCATTTGAAATTTGTTTAATGCAATTTGGCTTTGAGATGAAGGAGATATGAATTTTTGAAATGGGAAGTTTGCTGCTAGAAATTTCATTTTTTTGAAAACAGAATTGGTCTGCATTCTTTATCAAAACTGATTTGATCCACAAGGGATCTCATGAAACAAAAATTACTGTATGAAATTTTAGCCTTTTGGTTTCATTTTGGGCTCTGGTTTCATGTCATTTCAATTAGTATTCTATTTTTGGCGAATTTTTGAAGATAACCTGTTCTTACTGTAAAACTGGTTTTGAAAACAGAATTTTGCTACTGTTTTGTTCAAAAACGGACCTGAATTATTTTTCTCTTTATGAAAGTGAATAGATGGTATGAAAATATTGTCTCTTAGCTTTCAATGGGCTTTGGTTACATGCAATTTCGTTTTAAAACGATTTTTCTATGAATTTTTGAAGTTAGGAGCTTCAAGCTGAAATTTTCATTTCTGGGCAGAATGTTTATGGTTCCTTTTGTCTTAAAACTGATTTGGATGGTGAGGGATTTTGAGAAGGTGAATTGATAGTTTCAAAGTTTAGCCTTTAAACTTTCAATTGCATTTGGATTCATGCAATTTGCTTGAGAAATGAAATTTTTATGAATTTTTGAAGTTGGAGGTGATGAGCTGGAAATTCTATTTTTGGACAGAAATTAGGAGCATTCCCACGAAGGTAGTTCGTCAATAGTTGTGTTTCTATAATAGGAAAATTTGGAGTTTTCACTCCAAATTGAGGTAGGGGTGTGTTATGCTTTTAACCTATGAATTCTTTGAGTTTTATGGTCATGGTGTGTGTTATACATGCATAGTGTGAGTTTGTGTGTGACTTTGACTTATGGATAGTGATTGTATTCATTGACAGTGATAGCTATGTGATTTGTTTTTGATGAATCTATATTCTAAGAATCATGTTTAAATAATGCAATGATACTTGTTGAGTTGATGTATTCTTAATGTTATTGTAATGTTGTCATGATGTAAATTGATCAATCTATGATTTTTATAATGCCATAATTGTGAGCATGTCATGATAGTGGTTAACATGTGTTATGTGCGTGTGTGACGTGCTACATATGATTATTAAAGTATGTGTACTCCTTCGTGAATTGGTTGATGATTTTGGGAGATACTCAGTTTCTGTTATTATTGAGCGAGGGTATAGCCTTCGGGGTGAAAATTCCCATTTATAATGGCCACTAGGTTTGTTCCCTACGGGTTAGTAGCCCGAAAATAACATTTATCGGTGCATGCAGTAGGTATGTCCGGAAGTTTGTGGATCTATACCGAGTTATCCCATTTGTTGATTTCGAATCTTGATTGACAAGTTAGCATCCATGTGTAGTTGCAACTTACGATTTATGATATTTCATTATATTGCATATGTTTAATTGTGTAGTATAGTTGCATATTGCTTAATTGCTAGTTCTAGGATGATTCCTTTAGGAGTTCCCTTGGACTAGACGTTAGGAAGCATATCTTTTGTATTGTATGGCATATGTCATGGTTATGAGACCCAAAGGAACGTAGTTTAACTGCATACCATATTTCTACTGAGCATTGTAAGCTCACTCCCCGTTGATATTATTTTTTTTTCAAGAACGAGCGTTGCTATGAGGACTCTCCTCACCCCTAGCTTGGCTGTGACCATAATGATATTTTTTGAACTTCTTGACGATAGATTAGCATGCCGTGTGTAATTTTTTTTTTTGTGTTATCTTGGACGTGCTTTTATACAATGTATATTCAGGACATATATGCTTCGGGGGTTGGTTTGTACCCATTTGTGTTTGTTTTGGTTATAGATGAATAGCTTTTGGGTTATTGTGGCAGAGTGTATAGTTTATTATTATTATTTCTCATGCACTGGGTCTTTAAGATTCGAGGCGTGACACTATCCATGCTTAGAATTGAATAAATAACAAAAAGATGATACTGACCTTAAGAAGCAAAGAAGGACGAGAACCACTGGTGAACTAAGATTGCCGGAATAGAGCAACACCGCGAAGCAAATAAAGTGAACAAAAGAAAAAGAAGTTCGAGCATTTATAGAGGCTTGATGTTTCAGCTGCCACCAAAGGCACGAAACCCAAAAGTCAAAAATCGTGCTAACACCCATTTGGAATAATCCCTTTCGACTTCTGTAACTGGAAGTTGAAAAAGATTTTTGGAGCAAAGTGTAGGGAAAGAAAACCCCACTAACAAGAGTACGACATGTGGAAGTGCTAGCAAAATCGACGCCTAGCAGCCACACCATCAAGATGGACCCACATGACCCATCAGCACATAAAATTAGTAGTCAAACCTCAAACAGCAGGAAAGGCTGGACTCACGCGAAAAGACCACTCCAAGCAAGGAGAGAATCAC
This sequence comes from Cornus controversa, assembly GCA_026545225.1. NCBI lineage: Eukaryota > Viridiplantae > Streptophyta > Magnoliopsida > Cornales > Cornaceae > Cornus > Cornus controversa. The sequence goes on along the minus strand of CM048845.1, from coordinate 88,699,088 downwards.
GTTCTCCAACAAACATGGAAGAATTGTAGGCTAAATGTCTATAATAAAAAATGTTATAAAAGAAATGGCAAAGACACAAAAGAGGATATGCAATTTCGCATAAAATAATTTCTTTCTTGAGTGTAGTGTAGAATTATCTATTCTGTATATAAAATTTCTTGCACTTACAATTACATATACCCAGGAATCACTCATCAAGTCCCGATTAAAGTTAGGACACCCTTGGTTGGTTGCATAGTAGAACTTCAAAAATATGAATTGAATTACTTCTGCAAATTGATTAAATATATGATTGACCCTTTAATTACCACATAATTAAGAAAATAAATTGAGAGTTCCATAATATTCTACACACACACAAACATATATATATATATATGTGTGTGTGTGTGTGTTTCAACATTCAACAATGGTACGTAGTCTTAAATTCTTGTTTGAGGAACACTGTCATTTGGAACCAAATCATTTGAGTAGAATAGAGATGCATGGAGTTGGGTAAATTGAAAGGATCCCTATAACAATTTTATAAATTTCATGAAATCCTACAATTTTTCATAGGTAATTTTAAATTCAATTTAAATCTAACCCGACTCCGAATCCCATATCTTCCAAATAAAATAAATCACATCTTAATTTCTAATCTTGTAAAATTTGCAGTTCCAAACACACCATTAATGTTATTTCAACTTTAGTGGGTATATTTATTCTATTGGCCTAAAATATAGGGGATTTTTAAATACAAACACAATTGATTGCAACATCAATTTAATTTATCCTTAACAATCAAAATTTTTACTGTGACATCTCACATCAACTTATATGTTGTGTCAAAACTGTGAGCACGAAGAGTAGGCAAAGAAGCAATATCTACACAACGTGGTGGATCGTGACAAATGGATAGCGTGCGCCAGCCCATAAGAGACAGACGAGGATGACTTTCAATAGTGGGAATGTGTGTGTACATGTGTAGATGCGTTTTAAAATTTGTGAGCACTAGGAGATGAGTTGTGGATGGGACAATAAATTTACTAATGGTGTGTTTGGAGGTTTGGAAGATGAGTTGTGGATGGTTTGCGATGGCGTAGTTGGTTTGGGTTGGGAGGTTTTATTGAACAGTGGATAAATACCACTCAAAATATGGGTGGGCACCATCTGCGGCTTCTCCACCGACAATGACAACATCATCACTAGAGGATAGGGATGGCAATTTGCTCCGCTTCGTCTGGTACCCGCCCCACCCCGCCACGTTAAAAACCCGTTTACGGAACCGTTTAAGGAAACGGGGTGAGAATGGGGTTAGAAAAAATAACCCGCACTTAAACAGGGCGAGAACGGGGTAAGACCCTACCCCGACGGGTACCCGCCCCTCCTCGCCTCGCCCCGTTTAAGTATATATATATTTATACTTAGATATATAATATATAAAAGAAATATTAATAATATATAAAGGAAATATTAATACTACATATATCATACAATTATACAAGTTTATTATATCAGTAATGGATAACTCAATATTAGTCATTGTGTTGCATGTACCTAAATGTGTGTTTTTGGTGTATATGTATCGAAATATCAGATTTATTATTATAAAAAATTTGCATTAAAAAAAAAGTATAAACGGGACGGAGCGGGGAAAGTTAAACGATTATGGGAATGGGGAAGTCAAAACCTACCCCGCCCCGCCCTATTTATACACAGTTGCGGGGCGGGGACGGGGCGGGAAAAGTTAAATGGTTGAAATGACGGAGAAGTCAAAACCCACCCTGCCCCGCCCCGTTGACATCCCTACTAGAGGACCACCAATCCACACCACTATTGGGTCTGGTAGAGAAGGGGAGAGAAGTACATTTTGATAAGGGTAAAATGGCCAATATATATATAACAAATAAAAAATAATAAAAAATTAAGGGTATATTAGACATTTCACACGTAAAGTAATGGAGTTAAGAATAAAAATATCAATTGAGGTCTCTATGATAGTTATAAACAAAGAGTGTATCCGTGTGAAATAAATCCAAACCACATGGGGTGTCATGAGAAACTTGTGTAAAAAATATTCTAAGCAATTGCTTTGGATACCAATACTTTTTCTATCCTAATGATAAACTTAATTTAATTATCACACAAAGTAGTAAGTTAAGGAGAGAAAAAAAAAGTGTTAACATAGCCATGTTAATTCTTAGAAATAGATAAGTTTTTAAATGTTATTACGGTTTGTGAATTAATTATTTAGTTCATATAGAATTCTTAATAGAGAGGAATTATGAGTTTATTACGAGAGGAAGAGAGTAGAGGAGATGTAAATTATTATTACTTTTTTTTCTCTAAGTTTTAGGAATGAAAGAGTTCGTGTTTGGCATGAAGTTTGACAGAGGAATAGAATTAAAAAAAAAAATACTTGTTATTTAAGAGTTCAATGAAAGTTATGTTTTTAAATATATATTACAATAAATAATTTTATAAAAATTAAAATATATATATATTATAAAAAAATTGATCCGATAGTGACAATACTTGGCCAACATTATTAGGATAGTGTGGGTCTAAATAACCATTAAAAATAGATACTCATTTAACTTGGATTCAATTTGTTTTTGTATAAAGATTTGGCCTCGGGATTCCTAAGGCCGAACCAATTTCGTGATGTACATTTCGAATCTATGAGGTAATGACGTGCGTAGCAACCACTGTGTTGTAATTATTTTTTTTTTTTTAACAGGCTGGGTTGTAATTAAAAAAAAAAGGTAAATTACTATCAAGAGTTGTGGTCGAAAGACTCGAAACTCTTTATTCTGTCTCTCTCTCCTACTCCTACTCTGTCTCTCTGTAATATTTCTTGGGGAGAGATTGCAAAACTAGAGACGACTTTCAAAATTCTTCATATTCGCAGCGTATTAATTTCACGGAGATGAGATTTCATGTTTTGTGAGACACATTGAAGTCACCAAGATTGAGATTTTGATTTAATCCATTCTCAATGAAAAATGATTGATTTTTTTTATCTAATTGGGTTATAAGTGGGTTTGAGAATCACTCCAACTCCAGTCTGATTAATTATATATATATATATATATATATATATATATATATAAAAGTACAAAAAAAAAAACTCTCAACTTTTTTTCATGTGCAAAAATACCTCTTAAACTATTCTTTAAAACAAATCAGTCAATCATCTTATAAAAGTAAATAACTTAACTCCTAACAAAATTATAATAACATATATACCCTAGACTATGACCATCATGCCCTTCTTTATATAAATATGGTGTTTTCTAAAAATTCAAAAAATAAAAAATATTTAGATAAAATTTTCAAATAATAAGTTTAGAAACATAAAAAATAAAAGGCTAATAGAATTTTATTTAAGATTTTTTTTAAATGAAAATATAACAGATACACTATTGTCTCTACTAATATAGTAAATGGTGTTTTCTAAATAAAAATTTAAAAAAAAAAAAGAGTTTGATAAAATTATCATTGAAAATATATATATTTTTTGATATGCTAACTATATATAGTAGGAACCACTGTTGTAATAATAAAAAAATAATTAGAAGCATAAAAAGGTAAAAGTCAATAGAATTTTATTTCAGAATTTTATCAAACTATTTTTTAAAAAAAAATTTATTTAGAAAACACTATACTAATAAAAAAAAATGTTGTACTCAATGCACAAAACTTCCGCTTGAACAAGATCTAAGAGATATGGATGTCAGTAAGCCTCGTTTTGGATGAGGGCACTTTTATTTTTAAAAAAAACCTAAAATAAAGTTCTATTAGTCTTTTTATTTTTTATGTTTCTAAACTTATTATTTAGATTTGTTATATAATCATTTTTTAATTTTTTAATTTTTAGAAAATACTATATTTATAAAGAGAATGACATAATGATTATAGTAAATAATATATATGTCACTATAATTTTGTCAAGGGTCAAGTTGTTTACTTTTGTACGATGAGAAACTGATTTGTTCCAAAAAAATAATTTATGAGGTGTTTTTGCATATTAAAAAATATTCAAAGGAGTTTTTGGCACTTTTGGCATATATGTATATATACACACGTTTTACTACTTGTATTTTTATTCTTTTTCATGATAATTTTTATTTATAATAGTAAATTTAACAAAATTTATTATTATAAATGTTAAATATTAAAATTGTTCTTAAAAAAAAAAATTCTATCTTAAAATTGTTTGAAATTATATATAATTATTCAAGTTATAAATAGTGAAGCATGTGGAACCCACCCCGACCCTGAAGGAGGATTCACATCCCTACTACAGCATGTTGTGATACCAAGCACCCTCTTGAAATTTGGTACATGAATGCATTCCATGTGATGTGTCGGTTCAAGACGGCTTAAATAGTTTTCTAGGGCCCGTATGAAAAATGGTCAATTAAATTTTATATGAGTTGTATTATACTTTATTTAACAATATTTGTTTGAAAGCTTATATTTGTGCTCCAAAATAATACTCACATGTTACATTTCCACTCTTATATTTATAAACAAAGTAACAAAAGTAACCTGAGCACCCTAAGCCCAATAAGTCTTCTCTTTTTCTTCTCTCTCCTCTCTGATCCACTACTCTCTCTCTCTCTCTCTCTCTCTCTCTTCCATATCTTCTAACGAACTCTTCTCTCTCATTTTCGTTTCATTATAACGTATAAAACTCATTTCTCTCTCTACTCACTCTCTGCTCCATTCAATCCTCTATCTCTCTCACCCCCCACTACCATCTTACCTCTTATAATAGAGATAATTATACTACTTGTGGCATGTCAAAATATAAGTCTTCCAGATTCATAATCCTTATTGTACTCCCTGTCATCCTCATCGTTAGATCACGGTGAGCTGAAATCTTAGACGAGTTAGGCGATTGTTTAAAACCAAATCAATAGAAGATCTCTAATTTTTTATTTCTATATAGGATTAGATTTTCTAAAAAATTTAATTCTTTATATTAGCCCCAACCAATGGTAGAGATTTAATATTGAGCTTAAATAATTTTTAAAACTTTTCATTCCACTTTCTATTAAAACTCTTATTTCTTTTTTATCTCATCTTTTTTTTTTTCTCTTTCTCCTCATCCTAAGTTTTTTTTCTTCTCTATCATTACATTGTTATATTAATTATTGAATATATATCACATGATATAATTGTGAGAATTAATAAAACTTTCTCATATTAACTTTTTTTTCTTTAATTGTGGGAATTGATAATACTTTCCGATATTAAGTTTTAACAAAAAATTTTATTCTTCTTTTAACTTAAATTATTTTATAGTCTTATTTTTTTTCTCTTCTATTTTTAAAACTTATCTCTTCACACATTTTCTCTCTTTTATCATTTTTCATGCTCTTGTGTCTCTGTGTCCCAAGTGTTGGAACACAAGACGTTTGTGTTTATTTTATTTGCAATTTTTTTTTTATCAACGTACAAAAAAAAGGTGAATTTAAATGTGAAACAATTTAAAAAGATAAGTAAATATATATTAACTTGTGTGAATTATATACTCAAATACACAAGAAGTATTAAAAATACTTTCAATATAATTATTTAATTAGTGATTTTGTATTTAAAGAGGCAAGAAAAATAATTTTATAAATATTTTGTTAATATAATTTTATATTAATAAATTAAATATCAGACCAAATGATATTCTTTCTACCTTAGGCATCAAATTGTCTTGAGCCGGCCGTCGGCCTTGTGACGATTAGAAAACGACTTGCAAGTTTCATGCGCTTCATGAATAAGTGATTGCCGCAAGTACTGTAAATAGACACCAGGTATATATATATATATATATATTAATTAGACAAACTTTGGCACTCACCATGCAATCTGGCCAAAGAGAACTTTGTAGTCATTTGTATTCATTTAGTGGAATGTATACCCTTCGATCCGAAAGCTTTTATTGCTTGAAAGTAAAATGGTCTCGGCCTTTCTATGAATTGCATTTATAAACTTGTTTGATCTTCCGGCAAAAAATGCAAGGGCAATTTTCTAACATGCCTGATTCTCAACAGAGGAGCATCTACATCTTCTAGTTGGAGCTGTTCATTGATGAGATATAAGACTTCAACTAGGGTTTCAGAAAAGGGTCGGCCATTGATGACTGCTTCTTGAGCTCGCCGAAACTTCATGGCCGCGACCAGCTTCATTGCTTCCGTGATTTTCTGAGTGTTTTTCACCGTCTCAATACGGTGCTGTAATTCTCGAAGACCACATTGAATTGAAGGAATTGTGGAAGATCGAATTGGCATGGTTGTCCCCCTTTGCTGGTTGAGGCTCAGATTACTACCAAAGTCGAGAGGGCGACAAAGAGAGAAAGAAGTTCTTGTTTCTGACCCTTTTGTTGATGTAGTTGCCCACATTTTTGTTTTGGTTGGTTTTTGGGAGAGTTCATCATTCAGTGGTGGGGTGTTCATAGAAAGACAAGTTTGCAAAGATATGTCAAGAACGAAAGTTTTTGACGACAACCAAATTGACAGAAGAGAGAGAGAGACGTGGATCAGAGAGGAGCGAGAAAAATGAGATGTACTGGGTTTTGGGTGTTTCCGGTTGAGGGTTATTTTTGTCAATATATTTATAAAAATATAGAAGGGAGCAACTGACTATAATTTTGGAGCATATCAGCTTCACTTGTTTTTATACCACTAAATTAAGGAGAATTTTTATCCACTCACTGATGATGTAACGTGTGTGTGTATATATATATATAAACACACATGTTACTTGTATATATATATATATATATATATATATATATATATGCGTGTCTATGTTTGTCTAATTGTTTTACATATTGAAAAGAAGGAGTTCAAGGTGATTTGAATTCCAATTAATTTGGTACAAAGTAAAAGACTAAAGTAAGGACATGCCAATTGGTACAAAGTAAAGGACTAAAGTAGAGGCACGCCGTGAACAATAGGCAGACTTGGTAAAATTGTTCATGGATAGGGATGCTTATAATCAAGTTATACACTGCAAAGTGTGTTATATAGAATAACATGGTATGTTTATATTGGTTAGTTTGCGTTTGATAATAATACTAATGAACTTGGACTACATTAGAAGACCCTGTCTCATGAATTCTACACAAATAGAGGCACCACCAAAGATGAAGACGAGTGGCACTTGGACTCTAAGGAGGTTAATATGAAAAGAATCACATTTTTAGGACTTGAAGACACGTGTATTAATGTACATGTCTCTTTGTTTGTTATTATCTTGTAATTTATGATTAGGTTCAGTGATGTAAAATTTTTTATAAATAAATACAAAGTGACTCTGTATTAAGGGTTTCAACAACCACAATTAAACAATTGTATCAAGTGCAATAGTATTGCCATGTATCTCACTCGATCTACATTTGTCCCATTTTGCTGTCGTCGGCCTCCTCTAATCAGTCTATGTGTCTATTTCTCCCTCAGTTTCTACCTCCCTCCTTGCTATCCCCTTCCTTCTACCTCCCTCCTTGTTACGATTCAGTCTCGCAATTCTCCTTGTTACGATTCAGTTGCCCAATTCTTTGGGCACAGTTAAAAGTCCTCTTAATTGAGGCAAGAAAAGAATTCATTAGGGAGTTTCGTATTCTCTCTTCCTAGATAATCGCCTGATCCAACAAGACCTTCAAAAGAGATAATTGTGTTCAACCAACTGTTTACATTGAGCCGATATCACAGCTCTGGCACGTCCTCAAACACTGATAGTTAATCGATCTGTTTAGGCTGACTAATTAAGACTGAACAGTAACACAATAATAAAATAACACACCCTTTTTAATATGTAACCAAAAAAATAAAAAAAATTTTAATTTTTAAAATTCAAAATGGCATTAGTCATTTTATCATTGTGCCACATCAATGGTGTGGAGAAGGACTACTTACCGGTACGAAGGTAAATATTATTTTTTTATGTGTCTAATTATTTTGGATTTCTTTTTATTTGTAGTTATTTGTTTTTTCTCTTTATACTTTTTTCTTCTTAAAGATTTGGGTTTTAAAATAAAATAAAATAAAACTTAAAAACTTCAAGTTTTAAAATTTTCACTACTAAATTTTCAAACGGCCTTCACTTCATGGGACGTAATATTTTATTAATGGTGAAACAACTCATCCAAAAGTGGTTTATATGACGCAAGAGGTTGACTTAAGTGTATAAACAACTTGAATCTAAGTGTCTAAGCAAATATTTGGTCCAAGGCTCAAATCCTCTTCAGAGGTGGAAAAAAAATGGTTTACATGAATTTCTCTAGAAAATTCCATATGAATAATGTGACAAACAAGAAGTTGAATAATAAATAAACAATTTAAAAAAAAAATTATATAATAGCCCGCGTCTGAAGAGAAATTCAAATACAGACAGAGACACGAGGCAGAGAGGTTGAGTTGTAGTTACCGTTGGTGAAGAGATCGAAAATGCCGAAGAACCAAAACACCATACCCAAATCGTCGAGGAAACCATTGAAGGACGTCTCCAATGGCATCAAACCCTCCAAATCTGTGAATAAGAAGAAGAACGCACCAGAAAATGAAGAAGATTGGGTCGGAGATGACGCGCTCGATCGCCTCCTCCTTGTTCACTCAGATCTTTCCGCTCTCATTCATCAGGTATGTCTTAGAGAGAGAAAACTGATCAGTTGTAGAGAGCGAGACAAAAACATATGCATTTTGCTGATAATTTGTTCAATTGCGATATGAAGAACCCAAGTTTTGTCAGAAACCTTTCAGAATCTTGTGTTGTGGTGTGATAGATCGAAGCCCTAGGTGTGTTTTCTTTGGGTTTTGCTTCTATTAGCTTCGTTTGCTCTTCAATAAAATTATGCATAGTTTTTCCTTTCCGTGATTTATCGGCTGCTTTGTGATTCATCGTTACCCGAATTGTATACTTTTATGTTGATTTATAGTTAATTATTCTGATTACTGTCTTCCAAATTCGATTTGCACAACCCGTACATTCTCTGCTTGCAAATTATTTTAAGTTTCAGTTATCCGTTCGATTAGTTCCAGGTTCATTTTGCTTGTATTAGTAATAAGTAGAGGGAGTATTGATCACTTTCAAAATTGAGGTATAAATATAAAAAATTGTCATTTTTTGTGTTCCCATAATTCCGAAATAGACTATGGCTTTTGTGTTACAATCATTTTTTCAGAATAACGCCAATAGTGTATGCGTGCCCATGAATGTGACAGTTGACCCCAAATGAAAAACAATATATGAACGTGGCATGTCTTTTGGGTTGATTATGTGCTCTGTTTTTGAATGAATAGCAAATGACAGTTTCTTTTTTGTTCAATGATCCATATGTTTCTTTTACTTTCAAAGTGATTTTCTTGCCGAGACAGTAGAAAGAGAGAGATTCAATGCACCAGATGCGGTATGTAAAATCAGTAACTAGTGCGTGAGGCTCCCACAACTGCATAGTCTGAGGAGGGTTAGATGTACACAGCTTTACTTCCGAATATGGAGAAGATGTTTTCTGTTTTGAACGAGTGACTTCTTGAGCAACAACACTGTTGCGCCGAGGCCTGCCCTTAGTAGCTTAAAATCAAAAGGAATATATTTATTTATTATGACTGCAAAAGATTGAATTGACACTATTTATTCGTTGACCAGCCTGGGTAATACTACAATACATAAATAAATTAAGTTACACCCAAAGCTTAAGCTTTATGGAGTAGTTGGTGGTTAATTGCTAATCTACTGAAGTTCTTGCATTGTTGTTTAAAATTTTTTCTTTTCTTTTTCTTTTTTTTCTTTTTGTGGCTTTCTGGAGCATGTCCTTATATTTAGAAAGCCCAAGGGCATAACTACAACAAGGATATGCGTTGAATTACAAAGAATGGGTGTTGTATGCTTTTATGCCCAAAAGTGAAACACACCGGTAGGTAGCTAGCCTGTTCGAAATAGATAGAAGCATATAGGTGTTCAATAAGGTCATGTGTTAAGGATACCAGTGCAGTGACAATGTTCAACATGCTGGAATTAAGGAAACGTGAATTCTACATGAAGTTGTAACAATTGGCTGAACTGGTTGGTTAGTTGTTATGTAGCTGGGGATAAAATTTACAAGTGACTTCTCAAAACCTTTTTCTTTTTTTCCTTTTGTGGCTAGGTAAGAACTTGAAAACATCTGTTATGACCATGGAACAGTGTATGTTACTGCAAATCTGTAAAGGAAAAGAATCAAATGCACTCATTACTAGTAGGTTAAATGTCAGATTATTGCACCCAGTTTTCTTTCTAGTTTCTCCCAGTTCTAGATATGCTATTTAATGTACCAGCAGAATTGTGGATGTCATTGAAGAGAGTTATTAATTGGAATTTTTCTTAACTTGATATCTGATTTGTGGGTTCTACAGCAGAAAGCTGCATTTATACATGAAAAATTTTCACACATTAGACTGGTTATTTCTTCACTGTGCGGAAATGCCAAAACTTGCGTGCAGCAGCAAAGAATCCATATGCTAAAAATGCTGTTTTGTTGCTTTCTTTTGAAATGGAATGGACTTATATATGATTATTTTGTATAGTTAGTAGCCTTTGTTGCTAAGAAGAATTAATTTTTGCTCTCTCTCCGCTGGGGTCATAAAATCTTTCACATCCGTCTTCGTTTTTTTGGCAAACTAAGTTGTTGACATTTTACTCCAATATGTGGCTAAAATATGTATTAATTAATGTATTGAGTTGCAGATTGATGAACTAGTTGTGCAAGCACTCAAAATTAAAGTAACAAGCAAAAAGGGCAGGAAGGAAATTGAATCACTGGCAAAAGTCTTGTCTGAAACGCAAACTTCTTTAAAGGTTGATGCTGTAGTTGATTCTGTTAGTATGTCTCACTCTGTCATTTTGTTGCATATCAAATATAATAAATTGTTTTACACATGCAGCCATGGGTTCCTAGACTTCAGAGAGCACTTTCCAGTCCTTCCATGGGGTCCGAGAATCAGTTGGAACAATCTTTGGCTTGTAAGATTGTTCCTGCTGTAAATGAGGAGGATATAAGTGATGGTCTTGACAGCCCAGATCAAACTAAGTGGGACTCACTAGTCTCTCCTTCTCCTCTTGTGTCCTGGCGTGCTGACTGTACTACTGAGAGCGGTAGACAATTATTCCTGCTCACACCTTTGCCTAGACGAAAAGCATTTTCATCCAAATTTCAGGAATCATCTAAATCAGTACTTGAAAAGATTCAATCCAAGGCTGATGGAGGGTTACCATCACTTCTTGCTATTACTGGAGATACAAATGATGATTTGCTTGAAGATGTAGCTATAAAACCAACTGCAAGTGAACTTTCTGATTCTGCTGTTACCAAATTGGAAAGCAGCACTCCAGAGCGCGGGTTTGTTTCTCCGCCCAAGTTTTCTAGAAGGGACTGCTCTATGCTTGTTATGACTCCATGCCTAAAAATGTCACCACCTAAGTCCTGTGTACTGCTTGAACCTATTTCTGAGATCTCTCACAAAGACAACCATAGGGTTTGTAAATCAACCCCATTTGCTGTTGGAGTTCAAAATTTTAGTGGGTCTCAAAGTTCTGAATCCTCGGGCAGTCAAGTTCCCGAGCACCTGGCATTTAAGTATCCAGAGCTCTTTGGAATAAAACAAGCTCACGAACTGGGAAATGGAAAGAAGGTGGTAGAAGAATTTCCAGACTGGTTTATGTCACCTTTTAAAACTTGTGTTTTAATGGAGCCTTGTGATGAGAACTCATTGAACAATGCTGCTGCGAGGAATTGGCAGTTGCCAAGTACTGCTTGTGTTCTCAATCAGCAAACAAGCTCATGTCTAATGATAGAGAATGATATGCAGGGCAGCCATATTTTAACCAAGAAATCTTGTAATCAAGGTACTATGTTTCTTTTGGTTCAATTAACATGTTGAAACTCTATTTGAACTAAAATTATTCATCATTTCTTCTTCTTATCCACAGAAGTTGGTGGAATGTCAGCACTAATTGAAAGTACTCCCTTGTGGAAAGAGACTGAAAGTACTACCCGAACCCGGAAGTTTCCTGGTGAAAACACTTTAAAGAAGGAGTTGTGGACAAAGTTTGATGAAGCATCTACTAATGGGATTCGTTTCAATGTCTCTGTTCTTCGAGAGACTGCTCAGAAAGGGTTTCTTGACAGATTGGATGAGGTTTCTTGTGATGAGACAAGTCCAGTACCCGAGGGGGTTTGAGATGATAACACATCATTGCTGGTGCCATCAAAATTTTGTATTGTAAAAGTTTTGAAATCTGAAGAGAGTATTTGTTGTATGCTTCAAGATTGTGAATCGTAGCAGTTGGTGTAAGCTTGGAAGTACGGTGGTTATATAATTTTACCATTACTGCATTGACACCAGCTAAAATATGTATTCTGTGGACTATGAAGAAAAACAGGATGTATAAAAAAAACTAGCTCTAAAGGTCATTATAAAACATCTCCCTCAAACTCGAATTTAACATTTTGTAGCCTGAGCTTTAAACACTACATTGAGCAATCTCCCTTCTCTCCCCATCTTGTTAAATCTAATGTTTATTGTTTTCAATCACAAGGCAGCAATTGCTTGATCAATGTAAACCCCCCAAAATTGAAATAGCGGCTGTGATTTTCGGACCAAGATCATCTGTCACTAATTTCCATTGGTGCGACAGCATTGTGCCACGTCAATAGTAAAAACTAAAAATTGACTATTATCCACTGGATGCACCAGCGAAAATCAGCTCTCAGTTGTTTCGACTACTCAAAATCAAAGGCAAAATTGTTAAACCATCAGTTTCAAGTGTAGAAAGGTTGATACATCCAATTGCGAGCACAAAGTGAGGCTACCGAATGGGTTTAAGGTTTGTCACAAGGGATCTCCTAGTACCATTGACATAAAACAGCTCAACAACTGTGTGCACTGGTGCAAACAAAACTAAGGTATGCATTGCCAAAATTTTCAGAACAAATTTTATTGAAACGAAAACATTGTAATCTATTGGTGGAATAAGAAATACAGACAAGAAGATAAAATTGCAGGGAAAAATAACCGATTTCCAAAAAGAAAAAAAAAATTTACTAGTAAGAAAATACAATTCCTATATATCAAGGTTGCAAAATAGGATTCCTATATTTCCAAACTACAAAAAATAGGATTCCTACAAATTTAACATTTCCATCCTTCACTTTTATCATCCTATATATTCAACAGTTACATTAATGGCAATCAATCAGACAACTCATATTCGGCTCCACTAGATTGATCCATGTCTTGGTCTTCCACAACCTTTTGTTGTCTCCCAAGGCCATCTTCAATCTCTACCCCTCTTCTCTTTGAACTCAACATACCCCCCTTTGAACCTGAATAACTCTGCAAACACCATAGATTCAGAAGTTTAGAAGTGTACAAGGGCTATACTGGATCATATATGGAATAAAACAGAACGGGACCCTAAAAGCAGTGTGGTATCAAGATCCAATGTACCAGAAAATTAAAATTTCTAACAATGCTTCGATGTCATACCCCTGATTCTTTCAATTCTACTGCAGCAACAGTTGATCTCCGTCTTACTGTCACACTTGAAGGTACCGGAAAATGTTCAATTTCCTCACTGGATTTTCCTTCTGTAGCCCTCTTTTTCCTTAAAATGAGCTTTGTTGGAAGGGGCTGCATCATCATCGGAGTTAGTAGAAGGCCACTGATTGAACTACACAAAATGCATACATGCATGCATGATAAAAAAAATTACAGAAACTTGTTCAAAGAACATACCGCATAGCGTGCCTCTGATTCACCAAATGCCACAAGGTAGGTTGTGGGATCATCTGCATCATCACCCCGCACCTGTTGATGCATTGAAAGGCAAATTTTACAGTAACAGTTGTAATAAAACTCTTTCAAGTTAAATGTTCCAAAAAGAAGCTTCGGTACATACATCCCAATGGTACTCTCGGATCCATGAATATGAGATATCTTCACGTTCATCATAAATGTCTTTTGATAGCTGCCACCATCATAATGTAAGTAAATAAGTTATTGACAGAGTTGTACGATTAGAGTCATTTCAATGAAAACAAGAGTGATAAAACAGCTTCAGAATATATTTTTGCATTTTGATTTTATGTTAACTCTACCTCATCAGGTGAAGGAGCCATGTATGCCAAAAATTTCTCTGGCTTAGCGGAGTCTGAGCCTGTCGCCACAAAACTTTTCATAATGGCCTGTGTTGGAGCATCAAGGATAAGTTCAACAAAAAATTGTATACCACATGAATTATACAATTCCAATTTTCTGAAGTATGATACTTATTGTCAGGCTGTACAAATATATCCGTCATAAAATATGTATTGGATTCTTGAAAATGCACAACTATTAAGATTGAAAACTTTCTATATAAGAGAAATTTAAAAAAAAAAATTATCAGTGACAGAAAAGCTAGATCTTAGAACAAATTTATGAATGAAATAGAAGACCTCGTGTACAGTGGCGGAGCGAGAAATTTACTTTAGTGGGGGCAACATTGAACAATATCAATATATATATTTTACCAAAATAATAAATATGAAAAACTAAATATTGATTGATACTATTTAACGTGCATGATAATTTGTTTTGACACATAAAATAATTCCAAAGATTGTAAGGTAAACCCTGAATATGTGCAGTCACTCGCAAACCACATAGGTTACATCACAGACATTTTTGCACCCTGTGAGAGTCGAATCTAGGACATTCGATTTACAGTTCGCCCTAAGTTAACCCCTTACCACTGGGGCACTCATGCGGATTAATAAGAGAGAGGGTTAAATGATCAGGAGAGTAAAAAGTTTTCTGATTAGAAACCACTCAATGCATTAAAAAGTGGTAACTACAAGGATGAAAAATCATTACTAAATCAAGGAACACTCATTCCTTAAATTCTAATAAGTGAACAATGACTAGATTACAGTTATTCAACAAACAGTAAACTGGGCAATGCAATCGATTAGTCCAGGAAACATTCATTGTTTATATGCTCGGAAACAAACAATAACCCACTTCTATGTTGCACAGGACCAGAGCAGGTTTCAGAACTAATACAAGAGTAAGGTATCAGAAAAAGCAAGCTCCAAAAATAGAATTCAAAGAACTGAACAAGAGTTGTGACTAATTTCAAACATCCAAAATAAATGCACTTTCATTTAAGTTCTTCATTCTTACCTTTTCCTCACTTTTTCCACTAAGGATTCATATTTATTGGAAAATCATAATGTCAAAGAATGCTGCATATGATTGTGATTGTGTTATTGCTACTGCATGTTATATCAAAAACTCTGCATATTTAAAAAGCAATTAGACTATCACTGATACCTAATTTCTGACACTACAAGAACAGTGGCAAGGTGTTTATCACACCACTGTGAGGGTCTACTCTTAAATACTAAACAAACAAATTAAACTTGTCTGTGGAAATAAATCCGACAAAAAGCAGAAAAGTATTTGTGAAAATGCAGTGACCCTATCCTATAAGTTCTAAAGATAGTGGCAAAATATGCTCTCTGCACTGCTTCATTTTCTCTCTCCCCTTTTTCAAACTTCTAGACCACTAAAACATCCTTTCCAATTGTACGAGAGAGCCTGTTAATCTTCTACTTGCAACAAGGTAAAGTAACATATGGTGGATCAGTCGGGTTTTATACCCTCATCTGCGACCACACACATGAACACACACTCTTGGACTATTCTTCCATATCTACGCAACACCCCATACATATTTTTACCTGCGATTCATGGGCATCGCGAACAGATTTGTCCAACTTGCTGTAGGTTTCTGAATCAGCAGTAGGAGCATTATCAAATGCTGCAATGACAAACTGGTCATCATACCTGGCATGACAACAGCATATCCATCAATAGGTCTATAACTAGTAGTTGCGTTTGAGGCTCTTTTAGAGTTCCATTATCCATCTGGCTGATGATAATTGTTACACGATGACTTATGAACAAACACAAACAAATATTCAACAATAGGTCTATACCGGTCAAAATCAGGTAGTAATGGAAGAATCTCAACAGGCTGTAGATTACTGTTGGTTGCATGAACAGGTCGCAACTTGCATGCCTCAAATGAAGCTTCAATTTGCTGGATTTTCCTTTCCCTGAAGAATTAGAATAAAGAACACATTTACTTAATAAAAGGATATATGCGATGCATGTTTGTATCTTGTCTTACATTCTCTTCACATAAACAGGGTGGAGTACAACAGACCTACTATTAAAGTTCTCCAAAATGTTGCGGCCACCTTTTGTTTCCCGCAGTTCCTTAGCTTGTTTTTCAGTCAGTGACTGCAAACGGCATTGTAATTAATAACAATACTTCCAAAATAATTTTTCAAAAGGACAAGCTTCTCATAGTTCTCGATTACCTGCTTTGTTGCTTCAGTGCTAAGAGAAGAGATATACTGTGTTTTAACTAGCCAAGAAACACCTTTATCAGTAGGACGCTCTTTTCTTTTTATGCCATCTCTTTTTATAGGGGTTACTGGATTATCATCTTGCAACAATTCCTCATCTTCTGGATCAAGGGGCAGCCTTTTGCCCTTGGGTGGACTAGTAGGTGGCAGAAATGATAATCAGAGTTGTGTTGCTGAAAAAAGATATTACCCAAAACCACACACATACAGACAGAGACATATATATATATATAAAGAAAAAAAAAGTTAAATAGAAAACTGCCATGGTAACTAAAAGCAGGTTATCAAGAAGTAATACTTGTATACACTGAGATCAAGTAGGTCAAGCGGTATCCCAAGATCAGGCTCAACATATAGTTGAGGCTTGTGCATTTTCTCCAATGATGTAATTGAATATTTTGTGAATCTGCAGAAAAGAATCAATAGCGTTGAGGCAAAATCTGAAAAATGGAACAAAACCTGAAAGTTGAAAATATCAAAACAACAAACAAAAAGCATTATATTTCAGTAGCTTTTGTGACAGAAATTGTAGTTCCAAACTACTGCATACTCAAGTAGATTATCTGGTACCATATTCAATAAGTTGATCTTATATGCGAATGTAAAGCAAAGAATCAAACTAGGGCCTATTAAGTCATTTGGCAAGTGTGCGATTTGATGTAGGGACAAACAACTGCAACACTCGAACAATATCTTATGGCTACCTTTGATGATAGCCATTACTTACTACCACATATAAGGAACATTAATTCTAAGCTAGGGAACTTTGCAGCTTCCTTCACAAAACCATCAAGCTCAAACCAGAATAGCTACTATGGAAAACAAAACTGCTTCTTTGCCCAAAAGGACCTTAGTAACTTTGAAGAAACTAAAAATCTTAGCTTCCCCGCCTGATGAGCCCTGTAATGGCAGGAGTTGGTTGAAAATGTAAAAAAAAGTGAAGGTCATGCAAGTGTAATTGTGGTGGCAAGTTGATGTGATGAAGGAAGACGTGGATGTGCAAATGTGCAAAAGGTGCTGGTGGTAGAATGGTGGCTCTCGAGTTGTTAGGGTTGCTCAATTGTTCTGGTATCAGTTAATATTAAAGTAGTGTGGTGGAAATAATGGCAGCAGTGTTGGTATAGGTAGGGGTAGTCATTCCAAATGTGGGTCAATCCCATTTACACATCCATTATGCTTCATTGAACACATGAAATGAAATTGGTGGCCTACCCAGATCACCCTTGAAGCACAAAAAAAATTGTGCACACTAGCGCTCCAGAGCCCATCTAAACTCAATGTGAGACCAAATTCCCTTGGATTAACCAAATTCGGTCAGGAAAATCAGAAGGCAAGGAAGGCCCCTTCTACTGGTTTCTTTATGCCTAAATGAAGACTGAAAAGGACCTTGAATTTCTCTGAATGATATGTAAGAAATGAACCATATAAATAAATATTGCATGAAATGAATAAATGTTATGTTGCTTGAATGAAGATACATGTAGAACATAATCTTTTGTTCTTAAAATTGAAGATAACAACTACACCTAAGAGCACATATAAGTAAAGGGTGCAGGAATTTAAAGGCATGCCGTACATGAAACTAAGGTGCAGAAAAGTAAAGGCAACTAAAACTAAAATGGCCATTGTGGCCAAATAGATAAAGGAACAACAAAGCTGGTTTTTTATTGGTTCCAGAGTCCCTTCTTCCATTGCTTCTTTGGAGTTTTGTGGGTGCTGGGAATAATTTCCCAAGTGTTGAAAAATCCATTTCCTTCAGGCTTATGCCAAGTGACTTTTGCATCTCTTTTGAAGTTGCCAAGTGTCTTTTAAGTAATAACCCAAAACCACAACTCGTCAGAAATGTATCATATGGGTTCTAACCTCCAAGATAACAACTCAAAACTGCTTGAACTACTTTATTGAACATATGTTGCATGCAACCAAAAGCCGTTTCAAAATCAGTCAGTCACCTCAGTTGATTTTTACTTCACATATTTTGGGTGTAAACATTGCACAGACTCTCAAAGGAGAAGAATGAAAGGACCACGTCCCCACCGCTATGGGAGTAGGCTATGAATCAACTACTCCTTCTAAAGGAAGTCAGTTCCTTCAAAGAAATTGGAGTGAGGTAAATGCTTTGGATAAAGGAAGCTCATCCCTAGTGTGTGCACTAATATCTTTGATTTTCTCTCTTATTTTCCCAAAGATGAGATTCCTTGCAAAGACAAGGAACTCAAATCTAGATTCCTCCCCTTCAAGAGGATAAGGATGATGACGGGATTAAGGGAGACGAGAATGATGATGGAAAAGAAGCTGAGAAAGTCAGTGAAGAAATAACTATTGCAACTCCTAATTTGAATAATGAAGATGTAGTAACTTCTCACAAGCCAGATTGAATAAGGTTGATGGGATTGTTAGGCAAGCAAGATCAGGACATTAATTAGATTATTGAAAATGAAGATACTGAGGAGGACGAAATATCAAAGAAGAGATCACAAGAATTGTCCTGCAAGTTTTAGACTTTCCCATGAGAGGGCTGTCACCTCACTCTTCAGCCGACCTCTTCTACCACCTCTGGTACGCTTGATACAAGGTTGTCCCCAATGGTTAAATCTCCAAACTTTTGAAGTGACCAAAACTCAATCTATTTGCCAATTGCTAATTTTAGAAGTGACCGAAATTTGGTCTGTTCCTCATCCACTAATTAAAATTGAATCCATGCATCATCCACTAATATTAAAGATTCCACACATCAACCACTAATTCATTAAAAGAGCTAGCCAAAACATTTTCATACCCAAAATTACCTAACTGAATTTGGCCAACACACTGATCACTAGTTAAAAAAGCATCTATTCATCATCCACTAATTTTAAAAGCTATCTAATATATTGGTCAACACACCAACTGTTAATTGATTAAGCGCCTATCAATCAGCCACTATTTAGAGGTGGTCTTACATATTCAAACCAAATTCTTCTCTCTCAAGAGCCAATTATAGCTCTCAAATCCAATATCACGCCATGCATGGAAATATGCCATGGCTTTGTTGGGTTGTTGATTCAATGTGGTGACCAATCAAAATTACCTTAGGTTGACCAAAATCATTATCAAAAATTGGTCAAGCAATAGTGAGAAGACATGGGAGGTCCGTTCTTCTTGCAATAAAGAGGACTTTAAGTTTCACCAAGTGATATTTAAGGAAATAAATCGTATACATAGATATTCAAGAAATGAACAAGGCTTAAAGATAATTAATAATATGGTCAAGTGTCTTTTGACCGACTACCCATAACTAACACTAGTCTGCAATGCGTCGTCACAATTCTCTAAGATATCCAAAACTGCTTGAAACAACTTGCATTAGAGACGGCGGAGACAATGTAGGCTCGGGGGGGCACGTGCCCCCTTGGCCCCACCCCGCCCAATACATATATATATATATATATTTTTTTTCTTTTCTTGCACACATATATATGACAAATTTTGCATAATGCACCCCCCCCCCCCCCCAAAAACAAAAATAATAATAATAATAATTGCTAAAAATTAACTCTTGATTTTATCTTTCTTATATTACTCCTTGGTTAGCATATTATATTACAATGATTTTTTTTTTCTTGTTTGCCTTTTGATTTGAACAATCTATATTTGTCATGTTATTTTTTTTTTTTTTATCAAGTACGCTGCGACCCCCACCCCCCCCCAAAAAAAAGACCTTTTTCCCCCTTACATTCAATAATTAGATGTCTAGTGCATGAAACTCCTCTCAATATCAATAGAATCTTATAGCTTGATTTATTATAATTTTCTAATCTAAGTCATTATATAAATTCCTATTTACTGAAATAAAAGTTGCTTGCAGCTAAAAACACTGTGAAAAGAGTTACCCAACGAAAGGAGATGAATATTAATATAATGATTCTATTTCTAACTGCCAAGTATACATGTACCAGTGAGAACATTAACTCATTCATTCACACCTCTTGTAATAGAAGGACAGATGCATGTATGCATGTCCTGTGCGTTCAAGTAAGTGGGCAGACGATTGCACACGTGTATGCATAAGGTTTCAAAGTTGAGCATCTAGAGTTTAGCAAATGATTCTTATAATAAACTGCATACCTATCTTTCTCTCTCCTTAAAGACAAAAGCTTTGGTTGTGCTGTTGGATCTGGTAGTTCATTCCGGAATCTTCAAAAAGCAGACAAGAACAGAACATTAGTATAGATAATAAAGAAAGAACAATACAGTTGCAAAAATTTGAGATGCAAACTAACAAAATATTAATTGCTTGGGCACAAGGTCATGCTCATAAACCAGTTAGAACACGATTTTACTGAAAACAAAGAAGTATGGAAAAGAAAAAATTCATAAATATAATGTCCAAATATGAAAATAAAACATAACTATGGATCGGTATTAATTTACACTGTGAGTTGAAAAGGAAGGAGAAGAAAATTAATGAACTTTATTGTCTTATCCACATATTTTACCAGAGACATGCACACAGCGTGTAATCAGCAGTGTCATACAAGAATCTGAAATATCCTATCTTGTTGTATATTTTATATTATAATATGCCTAGGCTTTTACCAATATATGCATAAATTTGACACATCAACATTTACATCTGAACTTTACTTCAGCATCTAAATTTGTTAATTTTCCTAAGCAGATACACAGTTTAAGCATGCAAATTTTTGAGGCAAATACATTTTTTTGTCCCTTTTTTTTGGGGGTCAAGTAGTTTTGATGCAGATACATGCATAGCCTGATTTCACTCTCTTCATATGAAAATCCCTATACTATTTCATCCTCCAAATTTATTCCTTCCGCTTATGGTCTATCAGAGATTTATAGTGTAATTTTGTGATTAGAGCTCAAACCCCTGAAAATCACAATTAATACAAATTTCTCGTGAGTCTCAAATCCCTACACATAAACACACTTGCATTTTAATATCAATAAAACAACTTGGATGACCTATTAATCAAAGGTCAGGAGCTGAAATTTTATGGGATAATGGTTAATGTTGACATATATTGTTCAGTATATCTGAAAACATGTTGCTGCTGTGGGATATGGCAACATGTAGCATCCAAGTACCCTCCTAAGATAACACTGACTAAGAGAGAGAGGGAACTAACTGATCTAATGTAAAATATGACATAAATAAGGAAGGAGGTTATCCTGCATGTGTATGATTTGTTTTTTGCCTCAAAATTCTAGAAGAGGAGAAAAATCATTACATCATAGGTTGTGTGTCCTGACTCTTAATCAAACTATTTGGTTGTGAATTATTAATATTTCTGACATTCAGACCTCACAAAAGCCTCCTACTCCAAATCAAGCTGTTCTACATGCCGTATCTCAATTTACTATGACAAACTTTCAAGTATTCCAAGAAAACATGGATCCGGCAATTCATGGTACCCACTGTTTGTAAAAAATAATTCTACATTTTTTATATTGTCTACTGAACAAACCTTTACATACTGCACCAGCAACTGTTATTTACTATATGGTACCACTTCATCACAAGTCCTTAAATAGAATAATCTAGATTCCATAATATGATGTTCACTTTGACTCCAGTAGAACAACTGCCATGTTGGCATAGGCATAGTTCAATGCATTCCTTTTTGCAAATGGATCAGGTAAATCCTTTAGTTCAAATTCTAACTTAGTGAGGATCTTCTTCAGTTCGCATCTAAAGAATGTGATGTGGAGGCTTCTTTTGCATATTTGTAGCAATAGGTGACAGCGACATAGCTAAAGAAGCTCAATAACATTTTGTCTTCCAGCAATCATCATGAAAAGGCCATCTGAATTGCAGTATCAAGACTGGAAATTTTATCACCCGTCAACCCCTTGCCACCTAGTAATATCATATCTGTGCCCCACCTTTTCCCCTGAATCTAACAGTTCTTCTTATGACCTCAATTTCTAATGCAATGTAGCAACGGGATTTTGTGATGGTGTGAACGTCAAGTTGAACCGACCTCCGATTTAATCATCTTGTAAATCACAAAGCCTAATCTCTAACAAAATTTGACAAAAATATGAGATGGCATCGAATAGATAAATGGTACTCCCTCCGTCCAAATTTAATTGTCCCTTTTCAGGATTCATATTTTTCAAGGGGACATCCATTTAATGCATTGTCCCCCTTGGAAATTCTCAACTTACCCTTTGAAGTTTATATATATATTGTGAAGCTGGAAAAGTTTTCAAAACTAAAAAAAGAACCTTTTTTTTGTAAGTATTTAATTGAAAAGCACTCAAAAAGGGAAGTACATCCCAATTACAAAAAAAAAAAAAAACAAAGAGCCAAAAGCTATACCCCCATGCCATCCACAAAAGACGATAAAAGCTTCATAGATTTACAATTTGTCCCCTTTACCAACAAAAATAAAGAACTAAGAATATAGCATTTCATCACCCCTATCAGAGACTCTACCACAAAGGGGCAACTCGTCACACATCTCTAGCTTGAGATCCCACTAAGCATCCTCTCCAAGCCTCTAGCATACTCCTTGCGGAAGTCGGCATGACCCACTGCATCACAAAGACGGTGCATAACATGGCCCAACCATTTCTAGCCATGGGGCAATGAAGAAGATGATCCACCGACTCCTCGTCTCTCTTACACATATAGCACCAGTTGACAATGATCAGACACCTCCTCCTTAGGTTATCAATCGTCAATGTCCTACCAAGGATTGTTGTCCAACCAAAAAAAGCCACCTATAAAAGGGCTTTGGTGCGCCAAATTGGCTTCCATAGGAAGGGAGGTCCCTGAGCATCCAACATCTATTGTAGAAAGAACGCACCTCAAACCTCACGTGGCAAGATCCCGCCCAAGACCATTCATCCATCCCCTCCCCACACACAATTTGTCTATACAAAAACACCAGAAACTCCACCTTCCAATCCTGCATTGGCCTCTCGAAATGTACATCCCAAGTCATACGCCTGCTATGATAGCAATCACCACCTGGGTATCCACAGCTATCCAGAATAGCCTAGGGAAAACCCCCTCCAGAATTCTATCCCTACACCACGGGTCCACCCATAATCTGACCTATCGCCGACCCCTCACCCTAAATCGGATGTGCTTTGAAAATTTATCCCATCCCTTCCGGATGAATTTCCAAAGACCCACTCCTATCGGGGAAAATATCACCTCATACGAACACCAACCACCTCTAGTCTCTCCGAACTTGCATCAAATAACCCTCCTCCGTAGGGGATGTTAAATATATCACAGTTAGAAACATAGAATCTGCTGATTGTTAAGGTATTTTCTAAATGTAAAAATGAATTTCTTTAACAAGTATATGATCAACAAAACATGATATTTTGAAATGCACAACTTCTCTATTTACATTTTTGTAATATTGGAATAATCCTATGGAACAAAGAAATTATTGTAATCTATGTAAACCAATATATTCATGTGCCACAACCTTTTCTTAAATCTTTACCTTACAACTATCTTATTATGTTTCAAGTATTTTTCTTTCATTGTAGCTTCTATTTTTTTCCTCTCTTATGTTTCTTCATTGCAGTTTGGAATGTCATCCCAAAACACAAATCAATAGTGTTATCATTTCCCAACAACTCTAACGCAATCAGCACAAGACAAAAAAATTACTCATCTTGTATAAACTTTAGCCAAATGTAATGCTTGACAAACCCATCTTCAATTCAATATTGAAAGCACAAAACTGCTAGAAATTTGTTAGTAAAGAGGTTACAGATCACACAACTAGAATTATATCTCAAAAAAAGTGCAAGAAATCAAACAAATAAGTAAAATCCAAATTTCATATCACAACATACTCACTTCAACTTGCAAAGAAATGTGGTTGGCTTCTTCAACCGGTTCTCAATCCTCTCACCACTCAAAAGTGTAGTAGTCCTCCGCTCACCCATGCATGACCCACTAATTGACACGTGCCCCTTCAGTCCAGAGGATAACATTTGGGTCTTTTGCAGCACTGTATTCTGGGACTCCTTTAACTGTTGCCTATGCTTCTCTTCTTGCCTTTGTTTCTCCAATTCTCTCTTCTTTCGCAACCTCCTCTCCTCCTCTGTCTCAATCCTCCCTGACAGTCCATTTGATTTCTTAGCTGGCACCAAGGGAACAGGAGGCTTATGCTGTTTACGGGGAGCCCCTTGATTTGAATGCCCTGGTTCTCGCCACCTGGAGCCCATTACATCCTTGGACACCCCCTTCTCACCATCTGGTCTACTTTCCTTACTTTGGCCAACTGTTGGAACTGACGAAGGAGGTGGTGGTGGAGATGGAGGGGGTGGAGGAATTGAGGAACTCGGGGGTGGTGAAGCAGGCGGTGGTGGAGGCGGGGGAGGCAATGGCTGCAACAGCTGATGATTGAATTGAGAGTACTGAGAAGATGGATAGTACATTGGAGTTGATGCTGGCTGCGGCTGTAAGTTCATTGAATTCTCAGGCATTGAAGGTGGGGGTGGTGGTGGAGGTGGGTATGAAGACTCTTGTGGAGGTGGTGGAGGTGGAAATGAATATGGTGGCTGCTGCTGTTGTTGATGAAGAGGAGGAGGATGTGGAGGTGGAAGATGGTTTACCGTAGGAGGACCATAATGTTGTGACGACGTTCCATAACCACCATGTTGAAAACTAGAATTTGGATGCGTTTGATTGTAATTATGAGAAAATGAAGATCCATCACCACCATTATATCCCCAATTCTGAGA
This sequence comes from Cornus controversa, assembly GCA_026545225.1. Classification (NCBI taxonomy): domain Eukaryota; kingdom Viridiplantae; phylum Streptophyta; class Magnoliopsida; order Cornales; family Cornaceae; genus Cornus; species Cornus controversa. Next base: position 88,673,926 of record CM048845.1, on the reverse strand, counting down.
GTACTGATTTGTCTGTGGTTGTGGCAGCGGTGGTGGTGGTGGAAGAGGATTCTGATTCGGGGGCTGACCAAAAGTTGACTGCTGAGGTGGAGGTAATGGCCTGTACGACGCCATGACAAATTCTTGCTCAGCCCAGGGGAGAGAGAATTGAAAGGAAAGCTCTTGATGTTGTAATGGAAACCCTCGAAGGTAGAATTTGAATTTACAACTTTTGTTTCTGAGATATATAACAGAGTAACAGACTGTATTTTGTTATTTTTTGACAAGTATAACAGACTGAAAATCCAAGAGGAGACAGAAAATTCACAGGCCAAGTCTTGCCTTTATTGATTTCTGGTAGAACATGGAAACCCTAGGAGATAGACCAATGAATTGGCAGTAATTAAATGTTCCAATTAAATGAAGAAACAACCTTTGAGAGAGGGAATAGAGGTAACAATTATTGGTTTTGACGACCAAATTTGAGATTCGAATTGTAACAGAAAGCAAATTTAAATGCCAGATCTCAATTTCTTTGTTCTTCTTGTAGAATGGATTTGAAACCCTAGGAAAATAAAATTCAATTGCAATTCTAAATTTTTCTATGGAATGAATCAAACCCTAAGAGATTGATAATTCAATAGATTCGAGATCGAACTCTCCTGCAAACTCTTGCTCAGAGAAAACTCGTTAAAAATCAAACCTCTCTCAAGTATTACCCGGATGAAGCTGCACGTCAATAGATATATAGAGAAAGAGAGAGAGTATGAGCATTTGTGTGCCTGTGATATAGAGAGGAGAGAGTGGCCGGAAAAGCTAGCTGGAGAGCGATCACAGAGGCAATTTGTAGTTACAGAACACTGTTTTCCAGCTTTCGATTGTTTGCTCTGCGCAGTAATCGACCAAAATTTAACAGTACAGCTGGGTGGTTTTACAGAGACATGTATATGTCATATCATACTACGGTATATATTAGAGAGAGATCTATGAGAGAGAGGGGGCAGGATTAGGGATGCCAATGCGGCGGGCGGGTTTTATCCTTTCCATAACCGAAATCATTTATAATATATATTAAAGAGAGGTCTATGAGAAAGATGGGGTAGAAAATTAGGATGGCAACGCAGCGGGTTTTACCTTTCTCATAATCGAAACTATTTAACTTTTTTCGTCCCGCAACCGTGTATAAACGGAATGGGAGGGGCGAGTTTTGACTTTCTCATTCCCATAATCGTTTAACTTTCTCCGCTCTATCCCGTTTATACTTTTTTTTTTTAATGCAAAAATTTTTATAATAATAAATATGATATTTTGATACATATACACCAAAAACACACATTTAGGTACTTGCAACACAATGAATAATATTGAGTCATCCATTACTGATATAATAAACTTGTATAATTGTATGATATATATAATATTAATATTTTCTTTATACATTATTAATATTTTCTCTATATATATTTTATATATATATAAGTATAAATATATATATACTTAAACGGGGCGGGTACCTGTCGGGGTAGGATCTTACCCCGTTCCCGTCCCGTTTAAACGCGGGTTATTTTCTCTAACCCCATCCCCACTCCGTTTCCTTAAACAAATTTTAAATGGGACGGAGTGGGGCGGATAACCGACGAGGCAGGACAAATTGCCATCCCTTGGTAGGATGGTGTTTTTCTTTTTTTCTTATTCTTTTTTTATTTTGGTATATAAGAAAAAGCGTCTGCGTCTTTTTATAAGAAAAACCTTTTCGATAATGAGAAACTAAAAAATGAAAACAAGAATTGTTTTTCTAAGTGGGATCCAAAGGAAAGTAGATACACGTGATTATGGGAAAATAGAAGAAATGAAGAATAAAGAAATTAAGAGAATGGTGTAACTATAATGACTAAACACCGAAAATAATAATAATAATATGTTTCCTCAAGTTTGACTTAATTGTTTTTAAAATTAAATTTTTTACAAAATTACTACTCTGTATAACACTTTATTAAACTAATTATCCGTTAAACAAAATTACATTTAATATATAATTACAAAGGAACCCTCGTGTAATAATATTTTCGTGTAAAAATAATCTCAATTTTTAATCCTGAAATTAACACACACACATATATATATTCTCCATCAATGCCACACCACACTATCGCCACCGATGAGGGAAGAGTAATTTGCCCTAATAACAATCATAATAATTTTTTGTGTTGAAAAAGATAGTGCAAAAATGGAAAAATGGTGAAACAAATATTCACTTAATTTTATAAAAATGTCATTGATGATGGGGGATATCGATGCATTTCTCCAAGAAGAAGGGACATCATAATAACAATTGCTAGGAATTTAAGACGCAATTTAAGAATTGGTTAAAAAAGGAATAAAAAAAAAAAAACACAAGCCTTTTCATAGCCATATAAATCCCAGGATGGATGATTGCTTTGCTTGGTATTGACTATTGAGCAATGTTGATGCCTTGATAAGGTGTACTCGAATTATCTTAGGGCTTCAAAAAAGAATTTATTACATGTCGACTTTGTTGTAAACTTGGACATGAATCTTCTTCTTCTATACAATTTTGCATGTTTAATTTTTCGTCATTCTGGGGCAACAACAACATAACATAGCTAGGGATAATTCAATTCAAACCAGCAAAAATCTTGGAACTAATTCATGTACATCCTGGTCTTTTATCCATGAAAAGTATTGATCTTTTATATGCATTTGCTTTCTTAAACTTTGCTGGATAATTTGGAAGTTGAACAAAGAGATTTTTAGACATCAAATCGGGTAGGGCGTAAAAAATACACTGGAAGATAAACACAACAAATCTCAAATCAGAGAACAGTTTTCGAAATGTTTAATGATGTTGTTCTCTAAACCAAGAAGGTCAAAAATTATTGCTCCTTGGACAAGACCCTCATTGCTTCTTATCAATATGGGGTGCTATAATTGTAGCCGTAATTTCCAAATTTGGGGCATTTGATGCGATCAAAGCTACAAAATTCAGAGTTCAAGTTGAAAAAGGTTGGGAGTTTGTTGCCAATTTAGTCCAATTATTTGTACTTTTGAAAGAATAAATATTTCCAATAAATTTAATCTAAACCTGGTTGCTGAGGATCACAAAATTACATGATACTGAGGTGGAGATCAGATTCAACAACATACCTTCTGAAAGCAAAATACAATTGTACAAAGATTTGCTAAGAAAGAAAAACCTAAACACACGTAGAAGTAGCTTATCCCCAATTTAAATTGCCTGGATAGCATTAGACTTGCCCTTGTTTATTTCTGATCCCTTCACTGGAGTGCTTGTGCTTGCATGAAACGCTGACTGCCTCGATGGTTCTCCTAGTAGTTTTAAGGAGAGCGGCGATGGCTCTATGTGGCCAGTTTTAGTCTTCTCTCCTAGACTGAGCTGGGACATACCCACTAATTCATCTACATTCACAGCTTCTTTCCCAAGGATCGGAATTGGCTTCAAGACCTCATGGTGAGATGTTTCTGCTCCTCTCTCTTCTTCAACAGGGGCTGCATTTGATGGCCACAAGGAAAGTGAAATAGGTAGAAAAGCTGGGAAGAATGCAGGAACAACTGGCAGGATTTCACTTGATGGCGTAACGGTTTCTTTGGCTTCGTCAACCATTTCAAGGGAATTAGCTTCCATGGGTTCAAATTCAGGTTTGAGAGAGAGACTTAAAGAAGGTATTGCGTTCTGATTATCAGCCTCCACTGCTTGAGAAGAAGAAAGCATGAATTGCTCATCTGGCATTGGTGGTGGATCCATGGCCTGACAAACATGTAACATAATAATGAAAACAACAAAATAAATAAGGAAGAAGGGTTTACAATATATGTTCACTATATTAGACACAAGATTGGTTTTCTGCCATATGCAAGATGACAATTTTTTACCGGTCTGATTACATGTATGTCTGAAAACTGTAAAGTAAATAACTAAGCCTTGTCACAACTATTTGGGATCCGCTATTTTAAACCTAATTTCATGATATTTTCATCATGATGTTCTATCTAAAGATCATAATTACAGTCAACCCCAGGCTGTAATGTTTTTCCAGACAATCTCAATCCATGTAAAACAGCTGGGGAATTTTATAAAGGATCCACTCTGCTTAAAGGTTATTAAAGCTTTAATCTTTCATATGATGTTAATGTAATGTGAATGACGACCCCAGAAACCTGAGAAGCACACTAGATTGAAGCCAAAAGCCTTTTCACATATGTGTGATGGTATGTGCACTAGCGCTTGTACTGGTGTGACTCATGCAAAATTTAATACAAAGAAGCAAAACAAACCATCTCTGGAACCATGTCAAAAAGGCTGGATCTTCTCTTTCTTCGAGTAGCATTACTCTGCCGAATAAAATACTTCTGGGCATGGCTTGCTACCTGTGTGGGAGTCCTTGATATAACAAAACTGCGTGATATCCCGCGCCAGTCTCCTTTTCCTAACTTCTGGAGACCAAGTAGGAACAAGCGATGCTCCTCTTCTGTCCAAGGAGTGCCTGCAGACCAAACCCAGTAAATACAAGTGGAGATTTTTTATGATGATTATCGTTAACCAGTTCAAATGACTATGCAATTTCATTACAAAAATTATCAGAGCTTATATCAGAAAGTGTTTTTACACAATCATATTAAGTTTAAGATTGTTGTATAAAATTATAAAAATACAACCAGCAGATTACAATGAATGAAATGAGCAAATACAGTACCTTAAATCTCCTTTCTATGGTTTTAAAGCACAAATATCTAGAAGTTACTCCCAAAAAGCTACTGAGAGGTAAATTAATTACGTCAAGCCCCAAGTAGTTCACAGGTGAAGGACGATAAAGGATACTTGTTTAGATGCATTCCTTAAAAGGAAAACAAAGATCCATCATCGACTAATCGCACAAGACTTGGAAAGACAAGCCTGACAGCAATTGCTATGCAATGCAGCACATGGGGCCACAAATAATTAATACAAACAGTTGAATTCTGTTTATAATGAAGAATCTCGAGTATAGGAGGTTAGACATGTACACATAGAAGCACAATGGGCTAGATTGGAGTGGTGATTGGTCTGATAGGAATAGAGAGCGTCAAGTACCGGCAGTAGGTTGGCTCAAGGATGTGTAAATGCCCAGAGGCTCAAATAGGTCTCAGCTCAACTGAATGCTTAGCCCATAGGTCTGGGCTGCCTGACCTTTATATGGGGTGAAATTTTGAAATTAATATGACAACTAGCCTAGAAGCCTAGTACCAATCACAATTCACAAGGCAGATGAACCTAACAATTATTTCTACAATAATATTGGAAATCTTCTTTTTATCTTTAACTCTTTCTTTTTATGTTCAAATAGAGTGGAATGATGAAATAAGATTCATGTAGACAGAACCGACCCCAAATACTTGGGCAAAAACTTTTTTTGAGTTGAGTTGAGTTGAGACGATTGAATTTGAGCCTAGGTGTCCCTCCAGAGTAGCCCCCAACTGCAATATGTTAGAGAAATAAATCCACAAAGGAAAATCCAAGTTCATATGAATTGCTCAGAGTAATCAATTCACAGAATTAATCAGAAATTCAGGTAAAATAATCCAAAAACAAATTGAAAGCAAAAGACCTGTTTACGATTTGAGAAGCAAGAACCGCCACAAATGTAGGGAAGATGGCAAGCAAAAGATTCTTTATAAAGCTAGAACTTTGAAAAGACAAAAGTAAGCTTTTGATTGAAAATTCACACTTCATTGAAAAACATATTACACATACAAATGTTTGAAAATATTTAATACGTGTTATATATTCATTAATTATTCACAAATTGTTTTAGAATTTTTGTAATCCATATATCCACATTCAAAGGAAAATTGTGTCTACAAGTCTGAAATCTTTCTTTCAAAATTTTATATGTCATATTGAATACATACAAATTCGAAAGTTGTTTTTCTCCTAAATATTTTTTGTTTTGCAAAAGTGTTAACAAACTTACAAAATTAAAGTGAATAATTGTTAACATGTGGCCGATCACATTTTATCTCCACTCAAACCATAGGCCATGAAATGGAGCACCAAAAAACGGATGGCCTTCTCCAGTCATATAGCACTTTGGATGTGTCAGGAGGATCAAGATGGAGGAGGAGAAAAAAAGAATAGGAAAATAGGAGCTTACTGACGAGTGTTATCAACAACACTCAGGTATATTCGATATTTATCATAAATTTTCACAGAGTTGAATCCTAAGGCCTCCCCTTCCTAGTAGGGTTCCATAAATTTTGGTCAAGCGGCTTTGGCCTGTGGTAAACCTGGCTTTAGTAATCTAGACTTTCCACTTATATCCATTAAGGTAGAAAGTGTGTTCTGTTTGAGCTAAATGTTTTATTTAAGAACAAATGAAAGAGAGTGGGGAGGTATTATCAGGTAAGCATTGACCAAAATATCACTAATATTCGCAACAGATTTGAAGAGGAAGATGGAAGAAAGAGAGAGGAGTCCATAGGGTTTAAAGGAATATAAAAAGGGGAAAGAGAAATTTCTGTACTTTAACTTATTACTTTAGGAGGATGCAGAGTAGTAATAAATGGAAATAATGTTTTTTAGAAAATTTAAAGTATTAAGATAAGTGAAAAGTTAGAGAGAATAGTAGTCTTCACGGAACAAATAAACCAATTTGCTATATAATGATGTCCTGAATTATGCAGGTTTACAGGATTTCCACAATACTCAAGGATTTTGTTCAAGGATTGCTCTCATGGTTTTAATGTTTTCTCATCTATACTTTCTAATATGTCAAATCAGTTGTAGAAGAAATCTGGAATACTTTAAAGTTAAGGTCCACTGTATAAAATTGCCAAGAAATTTTCATCATTCATGTCAGCATTGATGTGTGTATGCATGTTTATCAGATGAATTTTTTAAGGCCACTCGTTAGCACTCCAGTCTTGCCAAAAGTGATATCAATTTGGTTTTTTCCTGATCTTCTGTGCAAAGATTATAGCTTTAGAGGCTATAGATGGTTTTTCACAGCATTATACCGTGATAAATACCCCAGGAAATTTAAGGGAGTTTGGTTAAACTTCTAAATCCAGAATATCCTAATGTATCATGTCCCCGTGTTACTAAAGCAACGTATTTTAGAATGCGACAGTGAATACATAGGCAATATCAATAATATCTATCATATCTTCACATGATGTGAACACTAAAGACATTAGCATGCACAATGAATGCTCCATACCTCACCAAACATCTCCTGCGATCTGGTCACTTATCCTTTAATTACCTCATACCAGTTGCCCCTCTCTTTTTCTCTATTTGGTTTGGAAAATTTTGATGGTAGACCCAAGAGGAAGAGGAAGTGTTAATGACTTGGTGAAGTTCAACCACTAAATGGCCATTTTCCCTCTATTTTTCTTCAACTGAAGAGAAGCAGTGCCATGTTTTCAGAGAAATAAAGCTGATGCTGGAACATGAATTAGGAATGGCACAATTGTATGGCTGTGTGTATACATGCTCACACGCATCTATTTTGAAGAATGTTTAAAATATGTATATTAAAAGATGGTAGTATTAGTCTCTTCAATTCCTGAAACCAGTATGAAGTTTAGTTTCTAGGTTATGGTTTATTTCCCTATAATCAATAAACTATCATGAAAGAAAATTAGACAAAACTTTGAACTCGGCCTATAAAGTTTTAATATGCTTGTTCATTAGCATTTCGTCAAAACCACCACCACTTCTGAGTTCTGCTGCCAAACCAGTATTGTGCTGCTGCCACTGCAGCCACCACAACTACCATCTCCACAGTAGTAAAAACGGCACAGCTATTACCTCCAACCACCAACCACTATCACTAAGCACTACCATCCTAAACCCATAATTACCATTGCCACAGCAGCTCCCTGCCACTGCCACCCATCAATTAAATCACCATTACCACCACCAACCCATGTCATCGCTCTTACATGCAATGCATTGTGCATGCAAATGATCTGAGTCTCCTCCATTGGAGTCTATTCAATGTTCTCAAAAACTTCAAATGATGGGAAAATGTTTTACTTTTAAGGATCAGGTCCTATTGAATCAATTCAAATGCTATAATTAAATCGATAAACAATCTAATCAGCCTCGAGATAATTATCTCAAATATTCATTGCTTGAGCTAAAGTTAAGACTTGGATGTATGTGTTGGAAACTTGTAATTATTAAATAAATATCAAATATTGGTCAAAGGTTAGCTAGATATTTTTAGAAAATTAAGTAGTGAAGTATGAGCTAGCAAAATATATGCACGAGCAGTTATTACAAGAGTGCATAATGAAGGCAAAAAAAAAACTAGCAAGCCAATCAATTTGACCCAAATTGAACCTATATGAGATACAAAAATCAGTAAGACCATGTAAACTGCCTGACCATGTAGCAATGAGATCAAGTCCAATATGTGATAGCATATCAACTGCATGACATTGCAGAATATATAGAAAACCATTAAGCAGAGGTAACAAGGTTTCATCTCAATCTATTCATTGTAGAAAAATGGCTTAGAAAACTTACAAAAGTAAATTTGTGTTTTTGTGTTCATCCATGAAAACAAAATATCATGTGAACAATCAAAATTAAATTCCCATTTCATATACTGCTGGATGAAGTTTAAATTGCATTGGAAGGCAAGCACATTTTATCCTATGGTCCCCACAAAGATATGTCAGAAAAGGCCAAGGAAGTTAGGGAACCGAAAAGGCTTGAGAAACCCTGCAAAGCCCACTTTCATCCCTCTGTCAAGAGTTCCAAAACTTAATGCCCTCTTTCTCTATACATCCTTCACTTATAAGCTCCTACTTGAAGTTTAATTTACCAAGTTCTAATCAGGTAGATAGTATTTGAAAAGCTTCCCCTGTAGGCAACAAGCATAGAAGCATACTTTTAAACAGATGACAAGGATTGTGACCAAATGCAAGTTAGTCTTGGCATGTGTTAAATGTGTAATAAATAAGGGGTAACTATATTTATTAACAAAAATAAGTCATGTTTGTCCTCAATGTTGAGCTAAACAAAGAAATTAAACTGAACAAAAAATTAACATTGATGATCATTTAATTGAATTAATCCATAAAACGAGAAAAAGAACAACAATGAAATTAGTAACAGTGACAGTATAAATCCATTTAAAAAGGAGAATGAGAAGAAGAAGAAGAAGAAGAAGAAGAAGAAGAAGAAAAGATAATTTTGACGGTATACATTCATACTGGGATGAATAATACATATTATATATATCCATGTGCTGCAAAATATCAACATCAAAATAGAATCATTACAAAGAAAAAAAACAACGCCTAACAAAAATAATAATTTAAAAACAGAAATCAAGACAGAAAAGTCAAGACCAAAACAGACGGTGAAAAAAGCAAGTCATCCCATCAAAAAGCGCACAACTACATTCATTTAATTTCATTTCAGTCAATTTAAAAATAAACAGAACTCATAATTCATTAATGATTACTTTGGGCATGTTCGAATATCAGCATTTCTATATGAACTTACACATGAAAAATACTATTTAAATTGTGAATTAAAATCCAAATTTAAGAGCCGACCAAAATAGAGAAAATTATTTAACTCAGCCAAATCTCAACCTTATCCAAACCATATATCAAAATAAAACGAATATCCCAATTATAAAAAAGAATTATCAAATTGAATTGACAAAACAATCAAGAAAACAAACAGATAGAAACATAATTGATCTGATTAATAAATCGAATTAAGAGCACCTTTCTTGCGTTCGGCACGGCGATTGGAGGAACACGTGGCGTGAGCAGGATCGTCGGATAGGTATCCATCGGGCACATGAACCGGGTCACGGAGAGGGTCGGAGGAAGGAGAGCTGGGATTGGGTGAAGCGGCGGCGGATGAAGACGAATGGTAGTGCGCAGAGAGGTTCCCCATACTCGCACTCTTCTTGATGATCGAACCATCGGTGAGTCTAACCCCAAACAGCTTCACACCACCGCCGCCGCCTCTTGACGGACATGTCCGAGTGTTGTGGCCGTTGTTGCTGCAATGAGAACACCGGCGAGTCATGGCTGGTTCTCCACCACCCCCGACTCGGCCTCCCCAATCACCGAGTCAAACAGACTCTGTATATCTATAACTATAACTATATAAATAGGTATACAAACACGCGGAGAGAGAAGATTTAGAAAGAGAGAGAGAGTTTATGGAGGAGAAACGTTTAGAGAGATGGAGAAGGGGCTGCATGTGTTTTGAGCATTTCTAGGAAGGAGAAAGAGAGGGAGGGGGTAATTAAGGACTTGAAATTGAGGTTAATTACGGAATTAGACAAATGCGTTCGTTCGTTGGTTTTTTTTTTTTTTTTTTTTTTTTCAAATGACTATTCTATCCGTATCTGGATAACGTCCTGCTTTTGCGTCGTAGAGGACTCATGTTTTGCTGGACTTTCTTGTTTTTTTATTCTTCTTTTTTCTTTTTTGCACTTTTGAGGCCCTTCTATTTTTGGTTTCTTCTATTCATGGCCTTCATTAATCTAAAATTGAATTTGATCTTGGTATTCTCCAGAATTTTCACTTATATCGCGTGTTAAAATTTACTAAAAAAGAGGTTGACAACATATATATATATATATATATATATATATTTTTTGGGGGTGAGATTTACAAGATTCGGTTCCACTGTATTTAATGCATAAACTATAAATAGTCTTTTTAAGCTTTTTATTTTATTTTTATTGAAGGGATAGATTGAGATTGGAAAAAAGAGAGAAGGAATGGATGAATCTTTCTCATGTTTGGCTCAAAAAAAGAAAAGAGAGAGAGAAGAAGCAAGGAGAGGTAAACTTGATTTTTTTTTTTTTTTTGGTGCAAAATTGGATAGAAGAGAGGTGGGAAAGAAAAAATAAATATCTCCATGTATAATCATCAAGCTTTCATAGCTCAGTTGGTTAGAGCACCCGTTTAGTAAGCGGGAGGTCTTGAGTTCAACTCTCAATGAAAGCAATTCCTCTTCTCATTTGAATTAGAGTTTATTACTTTCAAAAAAAAAATATTTATTTTATATAATGAGGGTATGTTACTAGAAATGCCTCCTCCCTGCAACCATAATTCCTTGACTTGTTACACTATAAAATATTCATATTATTTAATCTAATAATTTATTAAATTTAATTTGCATTTTGGTTACATATGTGTATCCAAACATAACTTAATAGGATCAAAGTGTCTCAAATTTATTTTAGAGTCCTAACATCATCTCCCACCTAAATTCTCTAGCAATTTTCATCCCATGTTTAGTTCTCAATTTTTTATTAATTATTTGTTTACAATTTTGATGGAGGATTTAAATTTATGAAGGAGACAAAATCAAATAATGGATTAAGATTGAGACCATCATCAACTCGAGCAATTGTTGCATCACAGTTGTAAAGATAAACTTTAACTTAGTTTACTAAGCCAACATGTACGCCAGAAAGCCTTATCTTCCAAGAGATGATAAAAATATCTGGATATAGAGATATACTATAACTCTATCTATAAGCATGTAAATTTTACTAGTATTTAATGATAACCATAATGAGTATACTTAGCCAAAAAGTTAATGGTATTGATAGTTACACTACTTATAATTAATGTCTTTGTGGTACAAAGTTGGAAGTTGGGACTATCAAAATTTAAGCAAAACTATAAAGACTTTGACTTGACCATATTCTTTTTTATTATGGCATATTTGTCCTTCCATCTTATGATTACATAAATTATACGCAACTCAAATTTCTTTGCTCCACATTTTATCTATTATATTTTTTTGTAAAAATAAATTGAGAATGCAACAATTATAAAAAATGTGTTACATTTTTTTATTTAATTATATTATAATATTATATCTTAATGTAACATTAACATGTTGTATGAATATTACATTTTTGATGCAAGTAATATTTCCATCAATTTTTAATACTATGGTTGAGGGGAAGGAAGGGTGTTTTGGAAATTATGAGATATGACATTTTCTTTTAAGTGATGTGAAGGTGTTCAAATTCGAATAGGACTCTCAAACACCTTGACGTAGTTAAGGAGTTACAAGTCACCACGTGGAGTTCGAAGTAGCCCACCCCACCTTTTTTTGTTATCTTGTGGCCTACTATCTTTTTTTTCTTTTTTACTTTTTCCTTTCCTAGCAAATTATTTTATTTTCTATGTTATTTTGTGAGTACACGACAAATTGACTAGTTACACTTCGTTCACATTCGCATCGTTGATGCATTATACGTGCGGTGAGTTCACATTACGTGTAATGTACCGACAATTCAAATGTATCGGATACATATGAATCAGACGCACTAAATACCTATTCGTATGATCAGTGTCAATAAAAATTATACCAGTTCATATTTCATAACATTGTCACTAATTGTATCACTATTGTATCCCAATTCAAATTTTATAAAACCTGTTTGGCATAACAAAAATGTATTTTAAAATTTTTTAGTTATTTTATTTTATTTTATATTTTTTGTTATTGTAAGTTTGTAACCGAAACACGATAAAAATATTAAAATATTTTTCTCAATATGAAATCAAAATTTTGAAACGTGATATATCTATATCTGTATGGGTATAGATATACAGATATAGATACACGTGTAGAAGCTACACTCACATAATCACATGATATATCTATATCTGTATAGGTATGTATGTACTCCGATGTCTTTCTGATTCATATTGCTATCCACTTATCATTCTTGTATCATTGAAAATTGAAAAGATCTTTTGGGAAACATATGCTTTAACATGAGCAAAAGTTAGGGAGGTATTCTCAATGGGACTATGCTGCAATTATCTTTGAACTCTTGGATGGAGGAAGAGGATGTGATTAAAATTAGTTATAAAAATATAAATTTATGGTTACTAATTAAAGATTCTTTGAGAATATATATGTAAGTTTCATCTTCATCAAACTCTTAACTAATTAAATGTAGATGTGAAAAAAAAAAAAAAAAAAAAACATGAGACGAAGAGAACTAAGCATGATCTTAACTGGTACCCCTTATCCATTTCTCAAACTTATTTTGTGTCTATAAAATTTTGAAACATCACCCTTCTACTCAAAATTTAAACTATAAATAGTTGAGGGAGTACTTCAAAACTACAACTCTCAATAGTGAAAATATTATATATATATATATATATATATATATATATATATATATAGAGTTGTCATCCATGGAAAGTCTTGACAACTCTCTCTATGTATGTGTATTAGTGTATGTCCGTGCTTACGACACTATCGTGCACTCGTCACCATGACCGTTGATAGTTTGAGATATTTAACAAATTTAAATGTAATATAGATATATATATATAATGTGTATATATATATATTGTTTTTGGACTTGGTGACATTTAAAGCCGATCCAGATGTGGAGTGTGAACAAAGAATAGGAAAAGGTATTTTGTCATTTTATTCTTGAAGAAAATGTGATATAATGATTTTGTGGTTCTGGTGGGAAAGTATTTGATAGCAATGGTAAATGTAATATAAACGTTCAATGTTTGACAGAATTACTATTTTGCCCTCTTCCTTTTTTTTTTTTCCAACATCTACATGTATTTGGTTGGACAACCATATGTTTGGAGAGGCCATTGTCATTGTCATTTATTTATTAAGTTCAGTCAAGTCAAGATGAGGTTTATCTAAAAACACATAGAAAATGATTCACCTTCCAATCATATTTTGTCAATCATTGACATTAGTGGTGTCACTCATACAGTCACTTCTAGTCTCTGTGATTTTAACCAAAATTTTAAATTAAATACTCCACCAAACAAGTAAGAGACCTAGTAGTAGTAGTAGTAGTAGTAGACGACCAACCAAATACTATATATTATCATCATTCCAGATTGTCTCAAAACCTAGATTATGCAAAGATTGACCCGCATAATTTAATTTAAAAATAGACTACACCTTAGTCTGTGTTCCTAGATTAAAATTAATCAATTTATGCAAAAATTAATATATAAATAATCCCAAATATTAGAACTGTTTCCGCCTTTCAACATCTCATGGTTGGTGGCCTTTTTTTTTTAATCTTAATGATGTTGTTTAATAAATCGTGTTTAAATCTAAAACTTTCCAATGGTTTTTTTTTTTTTAAGTGTGTTTGATAATGCAACATAATATAAAATTTTAATTCGGTGAAATTTCATCATTAAATGTTTGTTTTATGAGCTAAACATAATCTAATTTTAAATTTCAATCTAAATTTATAAATGTAATGCTAAAATTATGCAGGACTACTAAGGCTATTTTTGGTTACATGGAATTTGGATAAGAAAATTTTTGTGAGTAACCATCAAATTTTTTCATAAAATTTTCTTTCAAAAAAATTTAGATTTCTTGAAAATGTTTTATAAATTTTCAACAATGTTTTTTTTTTTTTTTGGCAAGTTTAATGGCATTCTAAATTATAAAATTATAATATCCTATTTTCTATCTAACCAAGTAGAATCTAAGAGATGTGGATGCTTAATTCTTGTTTGTTTGGGATTCTAAATAGGAGAATATTGTATCAGTCTCTACTTGGTAGAGATATATGTTATGGTCTATTCACCCTAAGATTTTTTTGATGAATTGGAAGCTTATCTCGAGACAAAGATAAAAGTAGATGTGTACGGACATGTGGTGGCTCAATAGGATGCACATGCTTTATAGACAGATTGGATGAAACAAAGTCAAGATTTGCAGGCTTTATATCTTCTACAAAATGACCTCCCTCTCTATCTTTTTCTTTTCTTGAAGAAAATGAAATAGAAAATGTTAACTTAGAAGAGGAAATTCCTGGAGTGTAATAAAAATTATAGATATAGATATAGACATAGTGTTCATACTGTACTAACTATAAAAAAACAACACTTGACGGTGGGGGTCATGTGAGCACACCCTATGGAGGCTTCGAGATTGTTTTCAAATTTTTCCTTAATGGAGAAGATTACTCTTTAAGTAGTTACAAAATTATGAGTGCAAATGAACAATTCATATTACTCGTTAATCAAAGGTTCAACTAGCTATATTGCATGGAGTCGGGGTATGTATATTGGGTGCGAATATGTATCCACGTGTTCGACGTGTCAAATTTCAAAACCAAACAATACATGAACATAACTATAAAAGAAAGATAATGTTTTATCTTAATATTTGGGGCAGTGTGCCCCCCACTAGGGCCCTCATGGCTCCGTCCATAAAATCTGTTAAAATTTCATCAGAATTTTGATAGAAACTTGTTGAACTGTAACTGGAACCCTGACAGATATCTTGCCGGATAATTGTTCGAAAGTAGCCAGAGAGATTTGCCGGAGATTTGATTGAATTAGAGAGCTTTTGGATTTCAGATTAGAGAGTGGATGAGGAGCAACAAAAACAATGGTTGCTTTTAAAAAGGGTTCAGGTATGAATGATAGGCCTTTTTTTACACAGTGGAGGCTGGGTTCTCATCCATAAAAGTACTCAAATTTTCCAAATGGCAAACCCAATAATTGAATGAAAATAGGGTGGTCGTCCATTTGGATGGTCCACCATTCAGAAGTGGATTGGCCCCATATAATGCAGGCAGCCCAACTTTTGAATCAGGCACCCTATAACACCTTCTTACTATTTTTTTTTTTTTTTGTATAATAAATAAGCACCACGAGATCATGTCAAAAACACTCTTTGCCTCTTTGTAAATATTATTTAAAAGATATTGTTATAGAGTTGCAACACGATATAATATGTTGCATGGGGATTTGTATTTTGAGAAATGCTAAACGTCATAAAATATTATTTCATGAATTTGTATCATGAATGACGTGGCAGGTAACGTGAAGAGTTAGTATTAGTGGGATTCAGTGTGTATGGGGAGAATCTCACCAATACTAACTCTCCACGTTACCTGCCACATCATTCATGATACAAATTCATAAAATAATTTCATGACGTGTAGCATTACTCTTGTATTTTAGATATAAATATGTTGCACAACTGTTATTTGTGCGCTGTGCAGCTCTGATCTCAGCTACTCCATTTCAGTGAGAATTATTCAGTTTATAGAAAATAATAATGTCCCTTCACGGTCGAAATCATCCCACCCCACGTTGATGAGACCAACACTGAATAATAACTGAACTAAAAACCTGTATCGGCTAACCATACAGTACTATATACAATTATGTTACAGCATATATATGCACTATATTAAGCCTGGGTTGCTTTTGCCTGAACTACTATTATTCAACCAAGTTAAAATGTCCAGTGCCATATAGCATATGACCATTGGTTGATTTAGTTTTGGTTCGACTGGCTCAAGCTGCAGCCATTACACCCATATCCTCCTTTTTGGTTTTTACCATTGAAGTATGTGAACTGAAAAGGGTTTATCCTGTTTGAGACTGATTTATTTCATGTATAATTTTCACAAAGTCCACACAACATGTGTATAAAGCTAAACTTGATCTTTTACTGATTTGACCAGAAACACCTTCCATGGTTCTAAGTTCTAACCTACCCAGCAATTTATATAACTTACAACTTGGAAGAAAATGAAAAAAAAAAAAAACAAGATGATATGATAAATGAAAATATATTATGACAAAACTCTGAAATGATAAAAAGTACACAACATTCAACTGATTCACCTATACTTTCGATAACTGGGGCTGTACATGCAGCTCTCAGCATAAGCAACCAGATTTTCTGGTTGAGGGAGACGGGTAGCCAATCCTATGACAAAATAACAAATGATATTAATATCAACAAAGCTTAGGAAAGATTATATGCATGCTGTTTATGAGTTGAACCACTGGAAAGGGATCTCACCAAGTTCATAAGCCTTGGCAGCCACCTTGGCAGCAATATGGGCAGAAATCTTCCTGATGTTTGTGAACGGTGGGTATATGAGTCCCTTGTCAAAATTCTCCTCTGTGACTTGTTCAGCTAGAGCTTCCGCTGTTCCAATGTAACAAATTAACATGGTAAAAGATGTAATGAACTATGAACCAGAAACTAGAAATAGAAACTGTTACGACAAGCATGGGTAAAACACAATCATCAATCAAACAATAACAGAAACGAGAAAAAAGAAAGAAAAAACAACAGAATACAAAGACCATGTTGAACAAAAAGACTTGACGTAGTTTGGCTTATAGTCTACGTTCAAGGAAAAGATTTCACCATGCGAAGAATAAAGAAAATGTACAAGTCTCTCAAAAACTAATTTCAATACAACATTTGTCTCTCTTTCGAGATTCTCAATATTTGCATGAACAATACAAAAATCCTAGTACCCTTGTATACCGACCTACAATAAAGACTAGAAGCCGGTATTACCGGGTCTCAATGTGACTTGGGCCAAAAAAGAATTCAGGCCACAATAAAACCCTTTCTGATATGCCAATTAGGTGTCAAAGAGGCATAATGATGAGGGCGTAACCAATATCCAAAGAATTTGTTACAAAGGAATGGAACACATGTTGTCAGAATATTAGCATCAAACTTGAGATAAGTCTTTGATGGGTTAATTGTTAAATTTGCAAATACCTTCCAGGGTTCCATTATTGTTGAGATAAATTTTCAAAGACAAAGTATCGAAGAACTTTTGTCAACAAAGGAATAGCCAAGTAACACCAGAGCACTTGGGTGGTTCCCCATCTCTAGCCAGCATGTTCTGATTCTAATTCAGGTTTGTAGTTTGATAAATTTATATTAATCCAAAATTTGAACAGCATGAGAGCAAGCCTTGGCGCAACAGTAAGGTTGCTCCATTGTGACTTGGAGGTCACGGTATTGAAATGGGAAAGAGCCTACCAGCATGCAGAGGTTAAGGTTGCATACATTTGACCCTCCTCAAACCTTGAATGACGGGAGCCTCGTGTAGTTGGCTAGCCAAGAATTAAACGGCATGTAATTAATGGGATTTGGTGGAAGGCAACCACCAAACATAAAGCTCGAAAAAAAAAAAGTAAGAGATGATTTTTGGAAGTTGTTGATTGTCTTATTTTGAAACATGAACAAAGGGCAAGTATCTGAAATCAATTCTTTAGCCAAAAATAAGACTTAGAAGGTTGTATCTCGAACAAAAGAAACCAACTATTCATAGAAATTTCTGTTAAACTTATCATCCTCCTATTTTTATGAAACTATTTCAAAAGAATAGAGATTGGAGAAGAAGCACATTAAGTTTTATTTTAAAATCCAATTAGGTAAATGAACAGCAAGCAGTCTTGCAAGTCTGGAAACTAGGGACGTGCTTATTTAGAAGACTCAAGGAAGTTACTCAAGGCCCGTCAGTTTTGCATCTTAAGATAGATTCCTTAAAAATCACACACACAAACACATACAAACTGTGCACTTACAAGCTGCCAGAAGCATGTCATCATGAACACGGATAGCACCAGAAATTATCAGACCCAGACCAAATCCAGGGAAAATGTATGCATTATTTGCCTGAATGAGAAAGAAGTGCAGTATCAATGTCAGTTCTCATTGTTTCGTTCTCAATAATAATTTGAAAATAGTTGAAGAAAGTTCTAAAAAGTTAGGACCTGGCCAGACACATAAACTTGCCCTTTATACTCGACAGGGCCAAATGGGCTCCCACTAGCAAAAATGGCACGTCCCTGAAAGAAGCAAGCAAAAGTTTCAAAGAAACAAAATAGTGACCATAATGAATTCCTGGGTAGAATAGGTTAATATCAACTGATTATAGGGATTTTCTTTCAACCTAGGTTTTATTCCCTTTATTTTATGGCAAGACTACAGAAAGATTACTACACTTCAAATCAAACAAAATATAAAAATGCATATAATATAAAATGAGGAAATTTTTAGCTTCTATGTATTATCGTTCTATTTCAGTGACAATGGTTTTTTCGATTTTTGTGAAAAAAATTGTGACTCCCTTAAATACCTTAAATTTTAAATATTTAAAATAAAATATCCATAACAATGACAATTGTTCAGTCTATCTGATAGATATGAAACCCCCTATTCTTTCGATTCTGATTTTATCACTCAGATGAAAGAATAAGGACTTAAATCTTCCCGTGCATCAATCTTTTTTATCCATCTCAAAAAAAAAAAAAAAATTGGATTTATTGTTTGATCTATCTATCTGCTTGAAATCATTGATGATTCAATTCGAAACGAAACAGAAATTTATATGTTCAGACAGAGATGCTGCATATCCATAATACCTCGCTCCAAGTATAAGCTTCTTCGGCAGTACATTCAGATTGTGAAGTAGGATTAGAAAGAGCAAGAATAATGGGTTTCTGCAAGCCAATCATTTGAAGAATGTCAGTTTCTTCAAGTTGGAAATACATTTCCTCTAGCAACTACATAGATGGACAAAACACAAATGAAAATGCAATACCTCATTAAAAGATGTCATTGCCTCGATCACTTCTTTTGTAAATTTTCTTCCCACTCCTGATGATCCAATCAACACTGTTGGCTTGATTACCTGAGGAAGCAAGACAAGGGAGTGAACAGGCTAAGAAAACTTAGCTTTACTTGTGCATCAGAGAGAGAGAGAGAGAGAGATTTCACACCTTAACAGCATCCACAAGTTCTTTAACAGGCTCATGTTCATGGGCCCAGGGTTTTTTGAAATGTTGAAGTGATTCCATGCGGGAGCTAACAATCAAACCCTGTGAAAATTTTGTATGGATGTTGTAATTGATGCAAGGAAAAATTTAACTAGACTGGGAGCAGATATTGTGGTTTTTGTTACCTTTGAGTCCACAAGCCAA
Organism: Cornus controversa; assembly: GCA_026545225.1. Classification (NCBI taxonomy): domain Eukaryota; kingdom Viridiplantae; phylum Streptophyta; class Magnoliopsida; order Cornales; family Cornaceae; genus Cornus; species Cornus controversa. The sequence continues at coordinate 88,654,150 of CM048845.1, read as the reverse complement.
ATCTTCTTGCGAGTCTCTTCCAATGGGGCTCCTGTCTGCATGAAGAATAAGGTATAAACTCTCCTTATATTTTCTTAAGATTCATAGCTTGCTTTAAAGGAAGCTAAGAGACAAAATATGAAGAAAATATTGTGACAGTAAGTTCTAACTTGTTTCGACATCTCAAGAGCTATGAGTTCGGCAATTCCAGTGCCAGCCTGCATTAAGCAAGTGATAGAAGTAAGACCAACAACATCACAAAGAAATTAAATATTGAGGAGCGGAGGCTTCGAATTAATCTACTACCTAATACTAAAACTTGATTATATGTTTTATAAATTCTCATTTCTTCATTACTAGCTAAAACAATAATCAAGAACGTAGACTCTTTAGACTGGACAGTAAGGGCACACCTCTCCAGCTCCAAGGAATAAAAATGTATGTTCGGCTAAGGTTCCTCCAACTAACTTTAGTGCTGAAATGAGCCCTGCAAGGACCACAGATGCTGTCCCCTGACACACATGAAATATTGCAAATATAAAAATTTGTTACACCCAAACCATTAAAAAAAAAAGAGGGAAAAAAAATACTCCAACTACCTGTATATCATCATTGAAAACAAGATGAGTGGTGCCATACTTTGCAAGCAGATCAAAAGCATTGTGGTTTGCAAAGTCTTCAAACTGCAAATTGATGAAAAGATTAACATTAGAACTATACTATAAATAAATAAACTAATCAACTGTAGTTCAGTGAAAAATAACTAACCTGAATGAGGACTTTCTCCCCATAGTTCTGCTTAACTGCGGCCATAAATTCATGCAGAAGTTCGGCATATTCCTAAAAAGGGGGGAAAAATCCTCTTGAATATATCAAAAACACACTGCATATATGACCGATTTGAGTCCATAATTAAGACCAGGCACATAAGAAAAACCAAATTCTGAACCTGTCCAGTTGCCCTCCTTTGCCGAAGCCCAATGTAGAATTCATCATTTAACATCTCCTCATTGTTTGTTCCAACATCGATTGTTATAGGCAAGCACTGAAAAGGATCACTAAATCTCATCAACTTTATTCCTTTTATGAGAATAAGTAGCAACAAGGAAAGCAAATTATGACAACATGACAAACTAATTAAGTGTGCGTTATGTTCTGGTTTTGAAGGTCTTGACCTCTATGGTCGTCATTTCAAGTCAAAATTTTCAAGCAAAAGCAGCCTGTCATGTAGACTACGGAGCAGCGTAAATTGTTACTTCAACCAAGAGTGAACCAAGTTATCTAATAAAACTATTTTGATTTTTTTTTCCATCCAAAGATAATTTTAAAACCCCTTGGACTATGATGGCATGCTACAAAATACTGTACAGCACCCACAACATTTTGCAGGAGAGTGAGCAGTAGATAAACAGAACCCAATTTTGTGACCTAGAATTCAGGGCAACAATCACTGCCAATCAAAAAGGCGTCATATTGAATTGAGGTACACGTCATTTTGACTAATCCATTACAGGAAACAATAGTTCCAATTCCATAATACTTACAGCTGAAGGACGAATCCCACCAAGTGCCGTGTATAAAGAAAGTTTCCCGACAGGTATTCCCATTCCCTGACAATAATTCATAGTTTGTCACAATCAAGTTAGTTTTGAAAAATCACACTCACTCAAATCCACCACAGAATTCAATGGCACATTATATATTATAAAGTCATTTCCAAGAAATTAAATCTACATACAATTTACCTGGCAGCCAAGATCCCCAAGCCCCAAAATCCGCTCCCCATCAGTGACAACAATAACTTGAATTTTCTTCTCAGGCCAATTCTTCAATACCTCAAGAATTTTACCCCTGCAAAGAACTATTATTTATCAGCTTCATCATGATAATAAGTTGTGGACCTTAAAACAAATTGCAATAAAACATACTTCTCCTTCAAACTAATAAATAGACCCTGAGGACGCCCGAGGATGCTTCCATACTTTTGGCATGCCTCACCAACTGTTGGAGTGTAGACAACTGGGAGCAGTTCTTCGACATTTTCAATGAGAAGCTTGTAGAACAGCCTTTCATTTCTCTCCTGTATACCAGGAAAAGTACCAAACAGAAAGTATAATTAATTCTTCAACCACCAAATTCCAGGCATAGTGATGAACCAAGAACTTGAAACATTTTGGGTAATATTGCTTAATGCAGAAGTCCTCTCAACTGTAACTCAATATTTTTGGAAACTAGATTGGACTTTTGCTAGAATGCTAATAATTACAATCAAAAAGCCCAGAATGTGAATGAATGGTTTGAATAGCCTACCTGAAGATCCATCATTGCCATGTACCGCTGTAATGGTACTTCATACTGTCGAAGGTTGTGCATAAGTTTCTTGACCTGGTAAGCAAAGAGGCAAGGAAAAATATTAATGATTTGTCAAATGTTGGTAAACCAATACAAAAAAGGGAAATGGAGGATCTATAAGCTGAGGCAATCCATCTTATATAACCTGAAGCTCTTGACTGACAACTACTGGGGGAAGAAGACCACGCAAGTAGTGGGCGTCCCTCTCTTTCTCAGAGAAGGCAAGCCCTTTGTTGTGATGTGGATCCCGCAACAAGCAATACCCACTGCATCACAAGAATGGAATTTATGAAAAAGTTAATGAAGTACCCAGATAACAAATCTTCGAAATTGATTCATAAAATTAAAAGGCATTGCAAAATAGATATTGTCATTCCCTCAAAATGAAGAAAGAATTAAGCCTTCATACATTCACAAAACAGTAACAAAGAAATGGAAAAGTACTGAGAGACAGTGAAATGGATTCACAATTTTTGAGCAAACCCATTGGTAGAATTTGAATATGATACCCTCATGAAAATCAAGATGCCTTCAAATTTTAAAAAATAAATAAAATAAAATAAAAATTAAGACTTCAGAGGGTAAAATAAACATATATTTCGGATATTTATTTGTCCAGCATCGAGTTCAACTGAACTATAAGATTTTATATTCTTAAAATAATCAAAGAGCAAAAATTCATCCAAGATCTGAATGCACAAAATAAACAAAGAGAAAATAATTCTATAAGATTTACATCCTCACAGAACAAAAGATATACAGCATTCAATACTAGACACAAAACTACTTTTCAAATATATAAAAACAACATATTAACAAAAAAGAACAGAAAATTTATGGCAAAATAGAGGATTATTCAACAATGATATAAAAGGGCTCTAAGCATCAAAGTTTTTAATTGAAAAAACAAATAGTTGAAACATGAGGGCTTAAATAATATATGAGGACATCCCAATAATCATAGTATCATTTCTTTTATTCTAGAAAAAGAAACCCCACAAACATATAGTTCAATTAAAAAAAAAAAAAAAACTTATGAAAGGAAATTAAAGCTGATAACTGGGAAACAAGATCACACAATACCATATATAATTTTCATCTTATTAACTAAAAACAAATAACAATTATAGACGAACAAAGGAAAAGAAATGAATTAAAAGGAAAATATAATGGGACAGAAAAAAAAGCATAGAAATCATCGAAACTAATGATTCATGGATCTCTCTCACCTGGCAACAGAGATAGTCCAAGGGGTTACAGGATGGTCCTCGGTGGCTTTGTCCTCACCGTACGGGTCCTCAACCCCCCCACCGACGGTGGATTTGGGGTCCACGTCCAGCACAGAAGCACCATCTCTCATCTCCTTCAGAGTACTCTCCATCAATACGCTGACGTTTCGATCCCCTGGTCGGCCATTCGTGCTCACAGCCACCACCAATGGAGCTGAGACTCTTCTCTGCGGATGAGCTAAGCTTCTGGAAACCCCAGAAAGCGAGTTGTTCTGTGTACAATCAACAAACAATAGCTTCAATGATTAGACAAGTTAGAACAAAGGATTTTGAACTGCAAAGGTGATTCAACGATTTGAAGAAAGAATTGAAATGGGTGATGTTTGAAAATGAGATCAGTGAAATGGGTTTTTGGGTTTAGCTCAAACCAATCTGATTCAACAACTTTCAAAAGAACAAAACGAATTTTTTTGGGAAAAAAAATGTATCCAATGTCAAAAAGCGAAACAAAGGAGAACCAAACAATGGGAAGCTAATTCGATCGTTTCGAACAAATATGTTGAATTGGGTGTGTTTAAAATTAGATTTGGAAGAAAAAAAAAAGGCTTTGCTTTCTTACCAGAAAACTGCTTCCATTCAACGAGATCATGGCGAAGGAAAAATGGGAAAGATAGAGTCTTTCGCTTCCTTCCTGTTAAGACGCTGTAGAAAGGATGGGCAGAGTAGAGAGAGAAATGAGAAGAAAAAGAAAGAGATTCTTTAGTGCAGCTCTCCTTAATATAACTCCTCTCTCTCTCTCTCTCTCTCTCTCTCGTGCCTGCCTTTGAGTTGAGCTTTTATCAGGACATAGATGGGAAAGAGCCAGAGAAGGACCAGATGTTGTGACTTCTCTCTCTCTCTAAAACGTGTGCACTATGGGAACAGAATATGTACGATATTACTAAACTACCCTCAAGTTGTTTTGGTTCAGTATTTGTGAGATTCATTTTTATTATTATTTTTTCACAAAAGCTAAAGTGAGAACTTAAATTCAAAACCGAGGAAAAGAAAATGGCTCACAGGCTCAGTCATCCATATAAAATGGTGCAAAGAAAAAAAAAATCCATATAAAATGAGAAAAAAATAAAAAAGAGATGGCCCACTCATCCATATAAAATGAGTGATCACATCATATATGACCCACAATTTTGTAGGTCCTTGTGGTTGTGATCCAAAAGCATGTAAATTTGAAGTGTCATTTGGAGCACCAGATCAATGAATTGCGGTGTGCATTGTCTAATATATAACCTGTGATCTCGTGTTTAACACATGTCAGCTAAATTTTTTATATTATAGTACAGAATGTCCAATATAAATTTTACATATATATATATATATGAATGAAAAAAACTGTTATGACAATTTATTTTATTTTGCTAGTCAAAATTAAAAAATAATTAAATCAATTATCGTTGATTGCTTCCGGAATTCTTTTTTCTTCCCCTTTTGGTATTAGTTTTACATAATAAATCGAGATCATTGTAATATATATTTTTTGTAATTTGGTAGCATCATTGGAGCTTTATGCGTTTAATTTTGCATAATATTTTCAAAGAAGTAGTATCTAAAATACTGATATTTTTTGATGTGTTAAAAATTTTAGAATATTGTAATAATATGTTTAATTAGTTTATTATTTTTCTTGTTTTATATTTTTTCATTTAACATTCGTATTGGTCAAGAAAATGATGTTTATATAAATTTCAACATATATGTCTTGATTAAGGAAATCAAATTACCTCCGATATTCGCTATTCAAGAAAATGGCATAAATAAGAAACAAAAAAAAAACTTCTAATGGGTCATATGACACTTTATTTTTGATCAACCTCGAAAAGTTGTATATATATATTAGTAGCAAGAGCTAACAAATTTTGTTTTGAGTTTTTGTTCATATCTCTATCTTTTCTTTTCCTTTTTCTTTTGTCATTTTGTTACAAATATCTTAAATTAGTATATACAGTGAAGTGTTATTCATTGACAAAGCTGCATGCGTAAAAAAAAATAGTGACGGTTTCTTCAACTTTTTTTTAGTACGAGTAGAAATAAATTTACGTAAACTTATTAGAAGTTCTCATTCAATATTTTTCTATTTTTATTTTGTATACACACTTTTTAGTAATTATATGCACTTTTTCTATTTTAATTTTGTATATACAGTTTTAGTAGTCCTCAAAGTTGTCATTAACCCAATTTACCTTTTTAATGTTTTCAATCCTTTTTTAAAGCCATCTCATCTGGCCCAATTTTCGGTCAAGTTGAAGAAGTCTTCTCCCATCAACGGTCAACCATTGAATTATCTTTTTGACTCTATAGGAAAGAAGTGCGAAAAAGAAATTTAAGTCGGTAAGCAAAAAAAAATTCAAATAATTTACACAACAGTTTATTCATTGCACGAAAAAAAAAATCAATATTTAAACTTCTGTAACTAAATTTTGGTTCAGTTTTTAATTTCTGATCTTATTGTTATTGAAGATCATTCCCAAAAACATATATTTTTGAAATTGTTATATAATTAAATAACGAGAATATTTGCTTATTTTCAGTGAGAATAACAATATTTTAGTTGAAGTCTTCAACGGAAGACCAGCTCAAAATGCATTGTTGTTTCGATCAATGCACTCCACAATTAAAATGAAATAATATTTATTAATGTTCCTAACTCATAAATAAAAGGATATAATATTAAGAGTAATTTTGTCATTTAAATAAAAAATTAGTGTACAAAAAAAAATTACACTTATAAGAAGAAAGGAAAGCTCCTTTTTCAGAAAAAAATTATTGAAAATGTTACGTCATTAGTATCGACAAAGTATTGTATAATTTCACGTGATTTAAATTATGAAGATAAGAAAGTTGGGATGTGAGAACCCTCACAGTAAGAGATGTGTGGCTTTATTGTTCAGGAATTTCCATCCGAAAATGTCTTTTTGGTAAACATCTGATTTTTAGCTACAACATCGAGGGATGTGGACCATGGAAATCTCCAAGGGTCGTGCTCACCCACCCCTAATACACCTCTGTTTCTTGTATGAAAGTGAAATTAAAAGACAAAATTTATTAAATTTAAATATTAAGTTAATAGTATATTTAGAATTGGGATGTGAAAAGGATACAGTTGTGTGTGGTAGACCTAATAAAATCCAGAGTTTGGGAATTGGACAAGCAGCCAACTTCCATGTTCACTGAACATGACAGATTATTCATGCATTGTAGCAACCGTCCATAATTGCCAATTCTTTTGATGATCGTCACTATCAATACTAGTTTCTTAATCTGCCATCCAATCCTTTCTTATACGTGTTTCTTTATGTTTGTTTTTATTCTTCGATACTATGTCAAGTGTCGCATTCTCAAGTTAATGGTGTCGCATAATTTTATCTTTAGACGTAATATGATATATGATTAGGAGTTTAGACGTAATATAATGTATGATTAGGAGTGGCTTAGTTTGAAATTTAATTCAAATGAGGCAATTATTAACAATAATACAATAAAAAAAAATGAACCAAAATAATAAATTGTAAAGTAGGTTTTTTTTTTTATTTTGATTTTTAAAATTTTTGTGAGCCCCCCAATGGAGGAAAAAAGGCATAGGTATTTCTTAAATTTTGAAAAACTTGTTGGCTGAGCGGTTTTTTTTGAATTTTAGGACTTTTGTAAAAACAAATTAGAGATTCAATGGAAGCCCCACTAGACCTAACGTGGCTCAGCCATTGTACATGAGTGTTTACATTGATATTACTTAATCAGTGTAATGTGTTGTATTTTTTATTAATGTGTTGTTTGGTAGAAAGAAAATAAAAATTTTATTCGTTTGATAGAAGGGAAGGAAGAAAAAAAATGGTTTCTCCTCTTTCACAATTTTTTATTCCTCCCAATATGAAGAAAAAACATAAAAGAAGAAACCAAACTATTTAAAAAGTTTTAAATTACAAAAGTATCTTTATAATGATTTGATAAACCCATACTATTATAAACAGTGATAGATATAATAATAAATATAAATTAAAAATCTCTCTTCCTTCACTTCGAAGTTATGCTCTCCTTCTCTTCTCTTTCATTTAATCAAATAAAAAAAGAGAATACAATTGATGTCTCATCCATCTCTTTTTCTCTCTATTTCTTTCAATTTTATACTTTCCTATCAAACCGAATATAAAAGTACATTAAATCATGCAGTACATTGGAGAGAATTTTAATTCACATGTGATATTCTTCTTGGCAACAAGGAGTAGAGTTGTGCATAGAATTTTTGTAACAAGTTATATACTATGGCTTGAAAGATGCTTGTGTCATGTAATCACTATCGATTGTTAAATTGTGTCGGTATCACGTTGAGATTTAAATAATTAAGGAACCAAACATCTCTTCTACTCTCTTTTTTATATACATATATTCATCGTATACAACACATGAAAAACGACAATCACGACACCATGAGTCTGCCTAGCAATATTTCTCTCTTGCTTTTTGTGTAAAGGTATTGGTGTAATGGTGTGTGTGTCTATATATATATATATATATAAATATATGGTCATCGTGGATCTCGTGGTGATAAGGTTGGACCAATGATGTTATATATAGTGTAGGTTCGTTCAATGGTGTACACGCTTCCTAGTAATTGGGTATTAGATGTGGCAAACAAGTACTAATTGAGGAAGTAGTTGCCTTGCGGTGCGGTAGGTGGGATGCCACGACACTGTCCTAATAAAAATGGTGGTTGAAAAGTAGGTCTTTGTGTGGTTTAACAGGCTCCAACTCTTGGGAATCTCAACTTGTTTTTGCGCCTTTTAATTATAGTCGCTGTTAAGCATTACTCCATTTGCACAAAATTTCTCTCGTCGTTTTTTCATTTTTTTAGATTGTCTTGACATAGTCCGTTTTGTGTATGAAAAGGATGAAGATTTAAGTAATGAGTAATGTTATATGTTTCGAATAAATATTTTGGAATATATCTCGAATTTATATGACAAGTAATATAACTCATTATTTTATGAGATAAAATTAAATGGTGAGTTAGTATTGATGGGATTCTTTTCATATACAGAGTCCCGGTGGTATACATGTAGATGTCTATTTTTAAATAAGAACCATATCTTCTGTCACATAGATTCGAAATATGTAACATTTTCCATCAACTAATAGTGGGATTCACTATTTCTACGGAGTTCGATTCTTGTGCAGGGTAGCAACGGAACGGGTTTAGGGTGGACGATACCAATCTTATTCTAATTCTCATTTAACAAAACTCCTCACATCCCTGTCCCAAATTGGTTATTAAGCATAGTGATTTTTTCTTTTTTCTTTTCCTTTGTTTTTAAGAGAGTACTTTTGCGATTGTACTATTTTTTGCAAAAATTAACACAAAAGAATATCAAACATGCAAGCAAAGAGACACATCCTTGGTGTAAAGTATAATCAAACTCCATACTTCTTATCATTTTTTAGTCTTTAAACTATTATGTGATAGAGTCTTTGATAATTTACATGTGCACCACCAATAAGATGACTAATTTTGTATACGTATAATATATATGCAAAATAAATATAGTAAATATAAAATATAAACGAAACATGGCAATGGGGGGCTTATTCCCATTGCCGCCTGCCAACCATGCGATTTTTCCCTCTCACTCCCATAACTATCTCAAAATCATTTAGACTCCCTTAACACTAGTTTAAATGGGGCGGGGTGGGCTAGTTCTCGTCAGGATGGGGCAAATTGTCATCCCTATTCATGTGAGATGATTTCTGGTCCCTTCTGTACATTGGACCACACAATGCACAAGAGAAATCTAAATTTTTGAAAACAAATTCAGTTCAAATTGTTAAAGAATATCAATTACAATGTTTATGTTTAGTATTTATATAAATAGTGTATTGTTTAATAACAAAAAAACGTTTGACTTATTTTAAAAATTATAAACAGAAAAATATGTTTGTTAACCTTGAGATGATTTTTTTATAAATAAAAAAAATCAACACAATAAACTGCATAAAAAGTCAAGTTCATGCTATAACAAATCCATGTACCAATAACAAAGCAAAAAATATATATAAAAAAGAAACCAATAATATGGGTTACATATATATATATATATCTACACACTACAAATTATATTGTAAAACTAGAATGACCCACAACTTAGAGGTACCAACAAGTAGGGATGCACACGGTTCGATTCCTTACAATTATTGGGGGAACCGGAACCATTCCTAATGATCCGGTTCGGTTCAGCTACGGTTCTTTATGATTCCGGTTCTACCGATTTTTTGTGCACCTCTATCAACAAGAACACAATATATTTTTGTTTCTTTGACAATGATACAATTGAGACTTCTTTGTTTTTTTTTTCTCAAATAAGATTTTTTTTTTAGTACGGGTACCCCGAAGTAACTATTTCATATTATCAAGTATATTAGTAATTATTAATATTGTACCCAATATATTTTTTCTCAAAGCAATTGATGCTCTTTAATTCTATCTAAACTTGATAATTCTAATATTTTTATCGTTGCATCAAGCAATAGCTTTTTATAATTTAATTTTCTTTTCATTTTCTCACTTTTAGTTTCAATTTTTAATTAAAATAATATAATTACCATTTTAGATCAAAAAAAGAAAAAAAAATTAATAAACATAAATACTAAAACATCATTATGGTGTTTAGGATTTAAAAACTTAAAAAATTATTGTTTTAAAAATATTTTTATAATTTATAAACAAAACAAAAATTATCAAATATATTTATTCTAAAATTTTGTTTCTATAAACATAAACATAAACATAAACGGTTGCCAAACCAGTTCAAAATGCCGGAGAAACTCTGCAATTTCTTTGATTTAACTTCCTGGAATAACCTTACAAGCGACAACGAGAAAAGAAACTTTTAAGACCAAGCATTTAAAATTCCAGGAGGCCGACCTTTTTGGTAAAGTGTAGGGGCTTAATTAATACATTAATATTGGACCTCCATTAGTTGTGTGTCATTTTCAGTTTTAAAGGTTTGCTTTCTTTAGATTGACAGCATTTGAAAACAAAAAATTTAAGATTTTGTTTTTTTTTCCATAATTAGAAATTTTATTGAGTAAACGAAAAAATTATTTGGTTAATTATATGTGTCACATTAGATAAATTCTGTGATAAGATAGGATGGTAAATTCACGTGGCAAGACCATGTCAATTCAAAGACTTCTGCAGTTAGATTTCTTATAAAAATGCCAATCTAATTATTTAGGAAAACATTATTCAAATTATAAAATCTAAAAGTTTGTGAGAATCCATTAATCGTTGGCAAAAGTGGGAACCAATACTATTCAAACCCAAAATCAATCTTATAACAAATGGGTTTTCATATATTTTAAGGAGTACATTTATAATACACTCAATGAATTAGGTATTGTGCGTATATAATACACAAGTAAATTTTATTGTGTGTGTACAACATATAAGGTACAGATTCATCCGATACAAATTCATCAAGTGTATTATAGATCTTCTCTCAATTAAGATCCATTTTGTTCGAACTAAAATCTAATTTAAGAACTCGGCTATAATGGAATTGATACATAATTATAAGATAGATATGATCCAACTCTAACTAAAATTAAAGGCTAATATATTTTTATTTATATTCTACATCTTACAAATAACCTAACGCTCCATTTGGTTAGATAAAAACAGCAAGAGATAAAAAGAAATGAACAACATTTTAGAAATTTGGATATCTGAAAAATAAAATTTTTTTAGAGAATTTAATTTTAATTTACCATAACCACCTAGATTCTTTATAAATTCTTCTTAAAAAACAAAGGAAAATTTTGTTTTTCGTTCAGAAATTTAATGAAGAAATTGTTGATCATAGCCTATGCGTTAAGTACAATGAAAAAGAAAGTCATGATTCATGCACTTGAATATTATTAGTACGGAATTTCATTAAGTTGTGTTAGTTGCGATATAAATGAAGTGTATATATATATATACACTGTATATTGGTGAAAGCATCACTGAGATAAACCGTAAACGAACATGGTCCATTTACAATTCATATCTGGGGGAGGTTCATTTATTGCTTGTTGGACAAGGTCGAATGACGTTTTCCCTTTTTTTCCTCAAGTCTATCCATAAAGGTTTTGATTCTTTTGAACGTCACAGTCTTCTCGGTATATGAAATTTTGAATATTGACATTAGACCCAAACCGCTAATCACAAATAAATTTAAAATACAAGACTTTAGCCCCAAAAATCTGCTCAACAAATAATATAATCAATTCAAAGCTATATATATATATATATATATATATATATTAAGAGGAAAAGGAAATTCAAACGAATTTGCATACTGAAACTGTCAAGAGCACTTGCTGACCCCTCTGTTGAACAGATTTTTGTATTCAATGAAATTTAAGTAAAATATTTGTAACCCATTAATAATTTTTTAATAAGTGCCGCTAATCAAATTTGACCTACCATCCAAAGCAAGTTGAAAGAACCAACGACCGCTAGATTTGTTTAAGGTGAAATAAATATGTTTAGGACTTCTTTTGTTTCATTCTTCCCCTTGATGACATTCACATGTCTCAACTTATGTGTACGAACAGTTTTCATATCTTTTATATATATAAATAAAAATATATGTTTGCAAATATGCTTACATATCTTTTAGTGTATGTTGGTGTTTATAGTTCTATCGTACACTTTTATTTATAATTATTTAATATAATTGTTTTGAATTATAGATGGATAAATATATTTGGACTTATAAGACTAATTTTTTATCGACTTTTAACTTTTAGATTGATTTTTTTGTTTTATTATATCAAAAAAATATAAATATTGATATATATATATATATATATAAAATATTACTATTGAGTAATTTGATAAAGTTAACGAATGTTAGTATGGAATTGAAACTTTGGGTTGACGAAGAGAAACCGCGTCGATTCGCAGCCTCCAGTAATGGTAAAAAACATTATGATGGTGGGCCAATCTAGGGTGAGTGTCGACCACACCATTGCTGCACATACCGCATGGAAAGTCACGTGGGGCTTATCACGTGCCGTCAGGTGAGCAACCTCTCGCTCTCTCTAAATTATGAATCAGACAAGTTGTATTGGACCTTATCTTGACGTCTTAGGTTGGAGGGATGATCATCCAACACGTGTACATTGCAAAAGTTACTACACGACACGCCTCTATTTGATGAGAGCTTTCCATCAACGGAAGAAAAGAAAAGAAAGGTGACCGGATTTGTTTTTTTTTTTTTTTTTTTTTTTTATGTTTAGTGCAAAATTAGGAAGCACGGACACGGGACACGGGTACGACACGACACGGATACGGCAATACGAAAAATTTTAAAAAAATAGGACACGAAAATGGCGAGAATACGGCTATAAAATAATAATATAATATACTAACATCTATTAATTATTTAATAAAAAAATACTACATTATATAAATACTTCAATTCATCGTCAAACAATTAAAACCCAAACAAACTTATAAACAAAAATAGACAAATAGATTAAAATAAATTAAATAACCAGACTTATTTAGTCTTTTATATATATTTAGCTTAGATTTTAATCATAACTTAGTATCATATAATTTTCATTCGAAATATTTGAATATATATCACTGATATGAAGTGTCCGATACGTCTTTGAAGAGTGTCCAAGAAGTGTCCAAGGAGTGTCCGAGAAGTGTCCTAAAAAGAAAAATGTCAGGACACAGGTACGAAGTGTCCGACACGTGTCCGTGGAGTGTCCAAGTGTCCGACACAGGTACGTCACCCTCGGTGAAGTATCCGTGCTTTCTAGGTGCAAAACTTTGGAAGAAAAACAAAGAAAATGATGAATTTTGAGAGATAACCTAAAGTATGAGCAGAAGCCTTGTTATTCTCTTAAAAGTGGAATGAAATGAAAGGTTAAGATTTTTTAATAAAACTACGCTACTACTAATTTTATCCTTATTTTGATAAAAAAGTATAATGATAAATTTTTTAAGATAATTTTTTTTCTTTTCTTTCCTTTTCAATACAAGGTTAACACTATCCTTTATTTTCTTTTTTTCTCGTAACTAATGTTTTTCAATCTTTTCTATTCCTTAATTCTAATTCTTTGTTTCACAAAAAAAAAAAAAACATCATTTGATCCATTTTAATAATTTTTTTAAAAAATAAACACGAATATGATAGAAAAATGTCAAAATAATAATAATATAATATTATTATATAGAAGAAAATAAATTCTCTCTCATTTTATTAACATTCTCTTTAAGGAACTTACTAAATAAGAGCTTAGAATTAGATATTTTTTATTTTCTAAAATTTTATATTAATTACTTTTTTAAAAAATTACATTCAAATCACATTTTTCTAAAAAAACATAATTACAAAATTACTCATTTGTGTTCTGAAAGTGTTTCAAACATATCTCCTTCGTCTCTGACTAAAAGCAAATATTTAAATTTTAGGACACTCTTATTGTATTGAACAATGTATGTCCAGTCTTTTCTTACACGTGTTTGATATCACTGCGACACCTTTAGGGTGAGTTTGGTTAGCGTGTAATACCCCGCTCCAACACATGGTATGATATTGTCCGATTTGGGTCTGAACCCGCACGATTTTGCTCTTGAGCACCTTGTACCTTGTCAGTGTGGTAGCTCAGTCCAGTGTCTATCTTCGCACCCGCCCACTCACACCCGTCCACAAAGGTTACTACAATCTTATCAGTGTGGTAGCTCAACCCAGTGTCTGTCTTCGCACCCGCCCACTCACACCTGTCCTCAAGGGTTACTACAATCCACCCCCCTACGAGGCCCGACGTCCTCGTCGGCACACTTCCGGCTGGTTTCAGGCTCTGATACCAACTGTAATACCCCGCTCTAACACATGGTATGATATTGTCCGCTTTGAGCCTGAGCTCGTACGATTTTGCTCTTGGGTTTAACCCCAAAAAGCCTCATACCATTTGAAGAAAACACACTTCATATAAGCACATCCCCTTCTCCACACCCAGGCGATGTGGTATTGAGCACCATGTACCCTGTCAGTGTGGTAACTCAGCCCAGTGTCTGTCTTCGCACCCGCCCACTCACACCCATCCACAAGGGTTACTATATAGCGGGAACTAGCAAGAAAGGAAAGGAAACGAATTTTTTTTAAATTTTTTAAGAGTTTAGATAGCGTGTGTTACTCAAGAAATGACCCTAGAGGGGGGTGAATAGGGTCTTTTGCAAACAATAGAATCAAATCCCAGAATTAAGGAAAGATATGTAATGAATAATGAGATAATGAAGGATTTAAACAAACACAATATAAAAGATTAAGGATAGAGAGATTCAAACACAATCAACACAAGGATGTAACATGGTTCGGAAACTCCTACTCCACGACTCAAGATCCCTCTTGAGATTTTTCCCAATCCACTATGGCTCTTCCTTGTTGGTGGAGAGCAAACCTTTACAGTGGAGAGCACAAGCTCCCTCTTGCTAAGTGAACTTCTTCACTTAGTCTTATAGGGTTCAGCAACCCTTTACAACTGATGTAGAACAAAGTTTGTATTACAAATAATGTCTCTCAAAGAAGAAAACACAACTTCAAGCTCTCAATACTATAGTTAAAGTTGAATCACAAGTTTGAAACTCAAGTGTATTGAATGACGGTAGATTGCTATAAATGTTTCTCAATAAATGCTTAAGAAAATTGGTGTATTTACATAAATGCAGAGCATATCAATATATATAGAGCCTTTGCAAAATATAGCTGTTGGAAGGTAGTTGTGAGCATGAAATGCACTGAACTAGCCGTTGTATTCAAATTCAGCTACTTTCAGTAGGTTGAAAATAAAGTTTCAGTCAGCTGAAAAAGGTGCTCTACAAACATCAAAGTGTTCTGTCACTTTCAGTCGCCTGAAAGTGTACTTTCAGCATGCTGAAACTGCATTTTCAGTAAGTTGAAAGTTGACTTTCAGTAAGCTGAAATTTAACAAGTCTTAAAAAGATTTTCAACAAAGTGAAGGAAAGATTTTTGATCTTTGAAAAAATATTCCTAAGGCTTTAAGACAATTTCTTAATGATCAAATAACCAGAGATGATATATATGAGAATGCATCATGGTCATGTAATGCAAGTGAGCTTCAAACAAGTTATTCAAAAGTAACTTTGACAAATTAAGTCATATCTCTCACCAAGCTATAACTACTCCATTTCTTCATGCTTGAAATGTCTTGAAGCTTTGAGTTACATCATTCTTCTTCACTGAATGTTTTTCTCATGTCATTGTCTCATTTTATGATCATTCCACCATGTGAATGCTTCATTTGTTTATGACAATTATCCTAAGAAATCACTCAATTTAGATGTTAGTGTTAAACATCATTAATGATTTGTTATCATCAAAATTACTGGATTACCCTCAGGTTAAAAATCTTGGGTTAACAGCGTGAAATAAATTTTTTTTAGAAAATTAGGATTCTCGTAACCGTCTATTTTTCTTCAAAACGTTTCTCTTATAAGGCATAGAAAATTTTTAGTTTCTCCTGAATGTTATTCTTTTATATTTTATTTTCTTATTATACTCCTATTAATTTAATTGTTTCTTCATCTGTTAGTCAGCTTATGCTAAATACGCAACAATTTTTTTTCCTAAGTATCAGTTTATCCAGTCTAAACAGGGAGCATAAATTGTTTCTCCAATGTGGTTATTAATGTTAGATTAGAGAAAGTTTATAAAGACCAATTTTTTGATAAATTAGAAGTCCAATATAGAAAGAAGTATTAATGCACTAATGTATATTTTGATATTTTTTCTCAATAAAATTCCTTCGTCTTGTCATGTATAATATATATATATATATATATTATGAAGCTTTTTTTCAAAAAAAATTTATTTTAAAATGAATATAAACAATAAGATATGGAAATGATTGTAATCAAACACAAATTCCTTTATTTTTCTAGTATTTGAAATCATAAGGGGAATTTTGATAAGTAGAATTCTTTTATTTTCACTTTCCTCATATTCAAACTAACAAAATAAGATTTTCTTATAACTTTTATGAAAAAATTTCACGCTAACCAATGTATGCAGGAAATTAAATTTTCTTTTCCTTCACTTTTCTTGCACTTTCACTTTCTTATAATTCTGTCTAAGCAAATGGACCCTTAGGTTGTATTTGGTTAGCGGAAAGTAATAGGAAGGAAAAAGACACGGAAAAAAATTTAAATTTTTGAAGAGTTTAGTTTAGTGAAAAGGGAATTTTTTTTTTTTGGAGAAAGCTGGATTCTCGCAACTAGTTGATTTTTTCCAAAATGTTTCCCCATACAACAACAAAAACAATCACTTTCTCACAAAAATTGTGCCTTTATTTTTTACTTTTTCGTTATGTCCATATTAGTTGTTCTCTTCACTATTACTTTCATTTATAATAGAAATCTATTATCACACGAAAATTCAAAGAGTCACAATTACTCTTTATTGTTTAATTATAAAACAGAAAAAATATATATGTTAAGCCTGCAATATTAACTCTTAAGAATATTATGAAGCCTTTTTAACAAAGTCAATATTCGCACTCTCCTTTTCTATTATTGCACTTCATTTGTCTTTCTCTTTTAAAGAATATGAAAATAAGGTTTCTTAATTTATTAATGCATCGTCCCTTATTTTATAATACCTTTATATTATTGATGAAGTAAAAATTTGCATAATCCGATTTGGTGCGGGCTGCCTGCAAAACATAGGAGTTAGTACCAGACGAGCAGGGTGCCGACGAGTACACTCCAACGATTAATCGAATGCTTGACGATATAAATCAGAAAGTAAGTCTGTGATGAAACAAAAATTAGCACAATCTGATATACTTTTTGCTTTACATTTCATCAACTATGTAACACATATTTAATAATAACGAAACATTCATGTGATACATTTATTTAATAATACAATATTCGTGCAACATGTTACATGGACTTGCAAATATTACAAAACTATTAAATTAAGAGTGCAACAATTTCTATTTAATGTTTTTAATTTTAATTTTATTGTGTGAGTGATGTATATATTTTTTTAAATGCACCGACTGTGTTGGACAAAAAGTGCATTACAGAGGATCTTGAATCCTCCATCATCGTCACAGACACTTGTTTCTAGTGAGAGGATTCTCTTCGGTACAGACTGTACAATATACAAAAGAGTTGCATGATTACAAATCTTCGATTTGAATCCACCTAAGAACCCGTGCTTTTATGGCTTACATCTACATGCATGCCATTTATTTTTGAATACTAGTACAAAATCACACAAAGTCAATTTGTCATTTAATGAAACTTCACACTTTTCACTCTCAAAACAAAATCAGGTTTTTACTTAAAAATAACTAATATTTCGAACTTGAAAACGTTTAATTCAATTATTGAACTTCTAATTATGCTCATTTAGTTTAGTGAACAAAATGCAATTATAAAGACTCATCAAAACTTGTAACTTTATTTAAAATCAATATTAATTTCAAACTTCCAATTTTTTACTTAAAAGAGACAAATTTGTTGAAATCGAACATCATTTCCTTGTCTTCGAACCAAATACAAACAATTACCAATTTTTACATAATTACTTTAAGCGATTAAATACTTAACTCGTCTTGTTGATTGCAGCTCTCCTTTTAGATTAATTAAACATCAATTCCTTCTCCTTTTAACAATATTGAGACGTTTATCTGCTGTGGAAATTTTAATCTTTTTTTTTTTTGAAAAAATCGTATTATACTTGTAGGTATTATGATTTTTTCCCATTTCGTATTTTTCCAACTATGATCTCTTACACTTTTTTTGTTATTCTAATAATTAGTACTCCGTAATATCATGTGCTACTTAGTGAGACCTTTCTGAAAAAAATGAAAAAATTATTGAGTGATATAATTTTCAGTTATTCAATATAGGAAAAAAAATCATCTATTAAGATTATTAAATATTAATTATTGTCAATTGTAATATGTTCATTACCTCGTTGATTCCAAGCAAGACACATTTGATCATAATATTCTAGCCATGACACATTTGTACGTATATAATAAATCATTGATCACTGAGTTGGGCTTGGGTTTTGCTTGGACCTCTCTCCTTTTGTAATCTTTTATTTGCTTTCTATTGGGTTTGTTGGCCTTTGGGCTCTGTACAAGAGTACAAGGCCCAACATCCCTTCTTATACATTCATACGTATATGAACTTGTTTGATCTTCCCAATATATATATATATATATACACACACACTAGCGCATTCTTTGTGTCTTGAGCTGAATTATTTTAGAGGTGTGAGAGTATGTGAATGTGTATATGAATTTAGATGAGAATATAGTGGGTGAATTGTAACCGTGAGATTGATGATAAAGAGAGTTAAATGTAATATATATATATGATTATAATTAAGAATGGAAATGTGACCAACTGGTTCGTTATGCGTACACCTAACAGGCAATGCATGAATTTTTATTTTGTAAATCCTTTTTGTTTTATACTTTTTTTTAAAATGGGTAAAGTGTCTATGTTGAACAATTTTCTGTGTAAAATACTACTCCGTATATTACTATTTCTAATAGAAAAAAAAACGTTAAAGGTAAGAATAATTACCCTTGTCTGTTCAGTTTTGGATATTGATTCATTTAGTGTTGGTTTGGGGAGCTTATTAGAGAATTAAAACGGACTTTTAAATTTAAGAAGTCATTTTCAAATAAATGTTAGTGATGGTGAAATAAAAAAAAATGAACTTTTAATGAAAGTCAAAGTCCTAAAAAGTTCGTTCAAAGAAAATCGAAAAAATTTGCTTTTGAAAGAAAATCATAATTATTTTAAGTAACAAATTTTATAGATAATTTTACTTTTTTTTATTTCATAAAACTTGCATATTAAAAATAATTCAAGCTAGAAATGTGTTAATTATAAAATAAATTTTAAAAAATGTATCCACCAAAAATTATTTTTCTTTCAAATTTCTTTTGTTGTAGCCATTATTCGAGGAATTTTTAAATAGAAGAAATTTTAGATTAAGAGAACTCGTAATATTTACATGCACTTGAACACAGAAATGTGTAGTAAAATCTGTAATTGCTGTCTTCATGTAAACAATACGACCTCGTCTATAATCTTCCCGCCACGACGACGTATTGTATTTATTTTAAAAAAAAATTCGCAGCATGAAATTTAAAATATGCAGCCCTAATTCTATCTCACCACCTTCTCGATCGATCGATCGGTGCCTTCTAGTGCCGCCAATACCGACGGCAAGGTGAGCTCTATTTTCTCACTCTATATATGTATAATGTGTATATACACACACCTTTTGTATAGATGTATTTATATACGTTCTGTTTATATATGCTTTTTGGGATTCGCATTCTGCTTTTTTCTTATGCATTCTCTCTTTATTCATTTACTGGTTGATGATTTCTTTTTTTTTTTGATTCATTGCTTGCTTCCTTTATACAGAGAAGGCATGTATTTGGATTCTAGGGATTTATCATTTTAGCACATGTTATGACTTATCTGGTCATATATACAATGTTTGAGTAAATTGATTTACATTTTGGATTTTGGGTACTTTAAGCACAACTTTGTGGTATTTTTTGTTGGAATCTTGGTAGGATATGACAGATGGTTTTGCAGAATTAGAGTTTATAGTTGCAGCAGGAATGAAAGCCTTTTTTTTATCTGTTGTTTCGATGTATATTTATGTAGTTATGATATGATATGATATGAATGTGTGCTTGAATAGTTAAACAATAGGAGTTTCGTGATCTTTTTTGTGCCATTAGTTGAGTTATGTTATGAAATATGGTTCTCACAATGACAGAGCCTTTGGAACCCCAGTGTCTTTCTTTCTTTTTCATATGTTTGATGGATAAAAATGCTCTCTGTACAAGATTTTTTTGAATCTGTCTTGATTTTTATTTGTAATATGCAAGCTAGATCATAAATAATGGAAAAGCATTGAAATGGGTTAGCATTATTTTTCTCTTTTTTTTGGAGTATAAATTATATTTTTTTGCAGCAATACTTATTGGTGGAACTAGCTACAATTATTTATCTTTTGGCCTTTTTTCGGCTATAATTCATGTATGACCTCTCTCTCTTATTCCATTCTTTTATTGGAATCTAGTTAAGTGCTTGAATCTGAATGTTCAAATTTGGGTGTTTATATGTATGCAATGTAATTTGCAGGAATAGCTAGGTGTTTGAATTTGTTAGAGTCATGTATGGATACAATGAACTGAATTTATTAAAAACATGCAGTTTTACTGAACAACATACAACCATGTGATTCATATTTTATCTACAGAATCCTAGGATTTTGAATGGATTTGAAACACAACAAAGTATTACTGACTCTTTATTTGTTTTAAGCCCCAATTCAACTAGGATATTTATGAAAGTGTGAATGATTTTATAAAATAAAGGACAGGCAATTGTTGGGTGAAACCAGCTAGCTAGTCACCTGACATGTGTCCTTACTTCTTCAATCACTTTCTCAAAAATTTATCTTGTATTAGATGGATGAGTGGATTCATATTTATGAATCACAGTTTTATCGTATTAACATTTTGTTGCATTGACAGTAAGGTTGCCATTAGTGTTAGAAAACCTGTCAAAGGATACTAAATGCCAATGCATATCCAACTAATTAAACTCCATAACACCAGATCATAGATATTGTAATCTTAAATTCATGTGAGAACTATTGTTTGTGAAATGTTTATAACGGTAATCTTAACTTCATGTTAGAAATGTTGTTTGCAAAATATTTTTTAACTTGTGAAAATTCCTTCAGATGTTCCCCCCCAAAAAAAAGATGATAGAGAGAGATCAACTCATTTTAACTCATATTACCACCATTAAAATGGTTAAATAGTGAGCCATCTTTATGTTCTATCAAGGAATGACCACATTTGGTATGTTTGGTGTGATTTGTGGCTTGTCTTGTTGTTGCAATTTTACATATGTGAGATTATAAGATAACTCAAGGTTGCAGAAAACTACTCATTTATTATGAAAGGGAGACATGAAGAGTTCAAATCCTATTATCCATGCTCAAGAAGTTAGGTTCAGGAAAAAGCCGAGGCACTTTTGTAACTTCAGATCATCTCTTTGGGCTCAAATTATATGGACATAAGAGTAATTTAAATTGCTTGAATTTTGATTGATTTATCCATTAAAAGCATGACAAAAATTGGCACTTCTGCATGTGCCTCTCAATTTTCAATCACAAACTGAAAACTAAACTGAATAAAAAGTAATTGGACAAATGTTCTCAAGCTTCAATCTGTAAAATGGATGGTTTAAAGTTTCAGACTTTTTGTTTCAATGTCATAAAATCTATTCAGCCTTCTCCCTACTTGTCTTTCATGTCATTCTGGTTCATCTCTGTTTGTTCTTGAATTATAAACACACAGGAAAACCATCCCCCGGCGAGAGTATGGAAAAGGCTAACACTACAACTTCCTTTAGGTGGCCGTTATATTTGTTGAAAATTACTAAATTGGCCATAAGTTTATTTGCACAAAGATCCCCTAAACTATAAGAAATGTACACACTACGCCTGAACCATGGGTAATATGCAAATTGTTTATAGTTCATGGTTTTTGTGCAATTAATCTAAAAGGGTTATTTGGAATTTTCAGAAAGTCGCAATGCTTCAACTGTTTATTTCTTAACGGTAACTTGATGGAACTGGTGTTGTGGACTTGTGCTGGTTCTGCAAAACTTTTGATAGTTCAGGGTGGTTATCTGCCAAAAATTTAGTACGGGGTGATATGCAAATATGGTATAGTTTGGAATTTTTTGCTATTAACCCTCTCTAAGGTCCACTTTTTGTTTTCTTGTCAACCTCAATTTTCTCTTTTATTAAACAATGTTTTTAAAATTTATATTTTCTGTATTGGCCTATATGGCTATATCCCTACTCTGATTTCTTTTTGTCATGTTCTACCTACCTTTTATTAAAATTTATATTTTATGTATTGGTCTATGTCCCTTTTCTGATTTCTTTTTGTCAAGCTCTACCTACCTTTTATTTCATTTCTTTTTTTTTTCTCTTCTATTTTCTTTATATTAGTTCTGATTTTTAAAAATTGTCTAAACTTTTGGTCCATGGCTGTGTTTGACACACATTTGTCAATGTGGTTCATTACACTATCTGTTTTCTCTAATAAATTTGCTTGTTAATAAGGGTCAGGCCTGTAAGGTGTGTATTGGTACAAAGGTGGAGAAAGCTAAAGAGTCTTTGGGAGGTCATATTCTTTTTGTCAGTTTTAATTTAGTTGATATTTTATTCAATTCATGCATATTATGTTTGTAGTCCATTACGTAAATGCAATTAAGTCTTCATATTTTAGTGTTTGCTTGTTATCTGTGGAATGCCTTTCCTGTTTGCTATACTATGCGGGATTTGTTTGGCTTGCTGCAAACCAGAACATGATGAGAATTTTTTCCAATCAAATACATAATATCAATATCTGCCAAGTATTTATCATACATTTCTATTTCATTTTTTTTTCCTTTTTTGGTACAAAAGAATTGATGTTATGACTTTTAAGGGAGGTAAACTTTTTGGAGCATCGTTGGATTAGTTAATTTCTTGATGTATTGTTCATCTAACAAAGGGCATGAATATTACTGGACTTTCAGGATTTGAGGTTAATATTTTACTTTTGTTGGTATCTGCAATTGCAGAACTCAGTGCCACTAACTCCCTGTGAGCTCTTTTTCTCATTGAAGTTTATATAATATACTAGTTTGTAAAAGAGGATGGCCTGATTTTGATTTTTTCATCTCCTTACTTATTTCTGTGACTTTTAAATGATAAAAGCAAAATAGGCACATGCTCCGGAATAGCATAATTTATATAATAACCCTCTCAATTTTCAAACACAAACTGAAAACTTAAGTGAACTAAAAGTAAATTAGACCACTGTTCTTAAGCTTCAATTTGCAAAAAAATAGATGATCAGAGTTTTTCTGGACTTTTTGTTTTGGTGTCATTGCAGTGTATAGGCCTCTCCCTTCTTTCTGTTTGGCTTTCACATTGATCTGATCTGGTGGTTCTTTATGTTTCATGATTTTTGATGTGGGTTATTGCACGTTTTTTGTTTTCGTTCGAATAAAAGAAGTTCTATTTATGTAATTCAATTAGATTTGTTTGATCGATGGTGATGGGAATGTGGTGTGATTTGATTTAGTTGTAATGGGATTGTAGTATGTTATGATATTTGTTCACCTTTTTCCAGTAGAATTTTGAATTTTTCTTTCTTTTCTCAAGTACAATGGTATTGCCTTTTTTGTTGTTGTTTGAGTTGTAGTAAGTGGTTCATTTTCAGTTTTAAATTTTTCCTTTTTTGGATAGTCTGCATTTTATTAGTCATTTGGCAATTGCTTCATTTTAATATTATTCTATCTTGGCCACATATATATCTCAAATGGTGATACTAGCTTGATCTCTTGCCCTATGTTCATATTCTTTATGATTTAATTAACTGTCACTTTGAATTAAAAGTTTCCTTTGTAAAATATGCCTATGTTTACCACATCCATGTTTTTTGAATCAAAGCAGTTGCATACTACATGCCTATGCTTATATTCTTTATGATCTAATTAACAACTTGATCATTTGATTATTCTTTCAGCAACTGCTTTGATTTAATCAGTAGTTAGTGTTTGCATTTGGAAATGTGACATTTATATAGTCTTGCCGATTTTTTTTTGCTAAAATAGCAATACATAGAAAGCTAAATCTTGTATCACTATAAAAACCAGAAGTAAAAAATTCATAGAGTATATCTCTACAGCGCTCAATGGTATTTGGTGTGTGCACATAAATCCCTAGATGTTCTATTATATTATCAACTCTTCTCTAGCTACATATTTTTCGCCTGATGTCCGTAAATTTTATTACTTGAGCCTCTTGTTTTGCGTACTGGATCCCTTTTAGTACTAGTTTTTATTAGGTCCGTTTAATTAATTTTTGGAGAAAACGAGTATCATAGGACTTGTTCCATATTTTACCAGAATAAGTGGAAAAGCAATAGTCTGGACTAAAATTGCATAGGACATGTTTTAATAGTATACTATCAATCATTCCCTATTCACCTCTTCGATATGGAAGATAATTGCCTTGGAGTTTTATATCATTCTAAGTACTAAGTAGCAACTCAAATGTTGTTTATTCAAGTTTGGCAATTGAAACGTGGCTTAACCTAGTTAGGTCTTTAGACAGTGAAGAATGTTCCATTTGTATAGCCATCCCAATTATCTGGGTTAAGTTTTTGCGGTGTTGGGTGTTTGTGATGCTGATTTAGTGCTTCTGTGCAATATACACTTGTCTTTGCTTTTTCTTTTATGATTTCTTTGGGTAAATAAAGGAATAAAATTAAGGGAATTTTTTTTGTATGAATTATGTTGCTTATATGTGAGTTGATACTATACTTTTCTTTAATTTGTTTAAATCCCGATCTATACTAGCAGATGGGATATGGTGGTGCTGCTGGATTTGGACAAGATGAAGAAGTTAGAAGATGAACTTGGCGTCGACAACTTGTCTAATGAGGGTTTTATCAAGCAACTTTATGTGGTCGACAAAAGAGAGGGTAAGAGTACCCCAAGAGCCTGTTGATGATGGGGCGGAGAAGTTTGAGGTACTCTCAGCTAAAACAGTCATGCCAGGAGGAGCAACTTTTATCATCAATCTAGAGGAATTGGACAAGATGAAGAAGTCAGATGATGAACTTGGTGGCAAGTTGTTGGATGAGGGTTTTGTCAAGGAACTTTACGGGGGCAACAAAAGAGATGGTAAGAGCCACCAAGAGTCTGGCGATGATGAGGCTGAGAAGTTATGCAAAATGGGGAAGAAAATTGATACTTTAATGTCAGACAATGGGGAAAAAAGCATTTCAGGATGAGGTGGAGAAGACATGTAGAACTGTTAATAGAGTGGATGTTCTAATCTAATGTCTACCTGTTACACCAGTGACATCCTCTCATGCGAGGGCTTAGGCCATGACATGCCTATGGCTAAGCCCTTGATAGTCTTTTGGTGCACACCAGGTTGTCAGCACACCACAAGCATGCGGCAGTGACATTTCGGTAAATATCAGGAAGCCTGGGATTGGCCTTAGCATGGCTGTGCACCACACTAAAGGTGGCAGCACATCATGGTTAGCAGCAGCAGACTCCATGGGTGACAAGGTGATGGCTTGAGACATAGGCAATGGGCTTGGTTATGGCTCGCAAACCCGTGTGCGCGAAGGCATGGGCTTAGACAGACTTCATTGTGGGCATGGCACCAGCATGACCCAGACTTCATTGTGGGCATGGCACCAACATGACCCAACAGACTAAGCCGTGGGTTAGGCTTGGTCAAGGCAGATAGACTTTGGTCCACATCAAAAGAAATGCAAGATATGGACTTGGCATTGGGTTAGGCCTCTACCCAGTGGTCTCAGATATTTCAGATAGGCATGGATTTGGGCATGGGCATGGATAAAACCATGGGCACATGACTCAGCTTGACTTAACACATGACATTCAATGGGTTAGTCAATAAGTGGTTCCTAACATCACTACCACTTGTGCTAATATTGTGGGAAGTGGAGAAGTGCATAACGTATACATCCAAGCAATATATATAGGGAAGAGGTGGTCAACATATCTTTCACATGTGCTATTTTGGGAGAGTTATGGCAAGTGGTGTGCAACCTCGTTGACATGTGGCGCTATATGAGATGGTCCAACATTATCCTAACAATTGGTGTCACAATTTTAGCGGATGGGGGTGTCATCCACTAAGTTAGTGGGGTAAAATAGTGGGATGTATAGGTATTTTGTGGGAGTCTATATAAACTCTATTTGGTGGTTTGCATAAGCATATTGAGAGTTGCTTTGTAATTTTGTGTAGAACATCATTGAGGATTTTTTTGTAACTATTCTTGATTTATAATGAAAGGTTGGAGGGCACAACTTTTTGTAAATTCGTGTGTTCTTTGTGCCTATATTATATATAGTGTTGTCTGCACTCAAGTGCCATCACAGCGGTGTAAATTTTGGTGTTTAATTTAATCCTATAGTTAAAAGGAACTTTAGTGCCGGACAATGCTCATTTATGTAATATGAAACTATTAATAGTGAATGTTCTAATCTAATGTCAAACAAAGGTAGATAATAGATATAGTGGTTAGAGAAATTTCAGTTTGAGACAATGGTCAATTCTGTGAATGGACGCAGCTTGCTAAATTTTCATTTGTACTTTAACTTCGTTTGTTAGGAATATGCTGTGTGTTTGCTTTAAATCATAATGGATAGTGGCTCAAAGTTATTGATTGAGAAAACATTCTAAATTAGTAAACAATAATACAAACAATATGGTCAATGCCCAATTTACATTCCAACAAAAAGCTAATTATGTTTACACCGTTAATTTAATAATGGTAATCTAATTGGGTAGTCGAAAATGAGTAGCTTGCAGCAATGTGTCAATGTTTCATCTTCGACTTTTCAGGATAACTTCACACAATTTTCTCAAACTAGTAGATATCAATTCACAAGAGAATTTAAGTCAAGGATCATGATAAAAAAGAAAAAAAAGAAAAAAAAACAGAGGTTGAGGATTAATATATGGACAGCCTTCCACTAACAAAAGGTGATTCTAAGTATTTAACTGGAGCATTGGATAATGGGGTTCCCCTTGTTTGCACAATGGCAACAGATTCCTAGTTGGGCTCACTTTTAAACTTTAACAAGTGGGCTACACATGTACTGCTCACTAACATTATTGAATGCCAACACAGTCCATGAATTTCCAGAAAATATTAAAAAAGAAAAGCAGTAGATTTTTAACTAATTTATTAGATAAACTCACAGGATATCCACACACACACACACAGATATATATATATATATATGTGTGTGTGTGTGTGTGTGTGAGAATCCCCAATAGTGATAAGAGAGGACCCCATATATTATTATTCGTATCAGGGCTAAAGAGACTCTACTTTTGGGCTTAACTCTGTATTAGTGGCCAAGAAGTACCATGCGTCTGTAAGTGCGTTTCGCGTGTCTGTATATACACATACTAGTGCATGCTATTATTAATCGTGATAAGATTATTTTAAATAGTAAATAAATAAAGATATTTTGTCCGATATAATTAATTTTTTAATAACTTTTTATCTTTAGATTAATTTTTTTGTCTTATTATATCAAATTTAAAAGCTATATAGATATATATACACACACACATTAGTATATTGCCTTTATAAAAAAAAATTGTTAGATGTAATCATTTTAGGGGTGCGAGGGAAAATGGATGTGTATGTGAATTTAGACGTAAATATAGTGGGTGAATCGTAATCGTTAGATTGAAGATAAAAAATTATTTTAGACCATAAATAGACATAGATATACGAGGAATCTTAGGGAAGGACTATCCTTGCACAATCATTCCACTGATTAGTGGAAATCAATTACAAAAATTAAATACTTTTTGTAATAAGTGTCTTACTTTTCATCAATCAATATACCCTTTTAGTTCTAAAGTATTTACATTGGTGCAATCAACAAACATATAAAAATATTCATAAAAAAATATGATAAGTATATAAAAGAAAAATATGTTCTTTAGTTCAATTAACCATAATTACAAAATTTTAAAAATTATATAGGAAATGATTATAATAAGTATATAGATTATTAAAAATATTTAAAAGCAGGAAAATATAACAAAAAAAATTTTAATACTTTAAAAATATGTTCTTTAATTCAATTAACCATAATTACAAAATTTTAAAAATTATTTAGGAAATGATTATCATAAGTATATAGATTATTAAAAATATTTAAAAGCAGGAAAATATAAAAAAATATTTTAATACTTTAAAGTATGTTCTTTAATTCAATTAACCAGAATTACAAAATTTTAAAAATTAATAAGTATATAGATTATTAAAAATATTTAAAAGCAGAATGATATAAAAAAATATTAATAAAAATATTTTAATACTTTATATATTTATAATTTTATTTGTTTGTTGATGATACTAATGTAAATACTTTAGAGTTAGAAGAATATATTGATTGATTGATGAAAAAGTAAGAAATTTATTATAAAAAAATATTTAATTTTTGTGAAGATTTTCACCCACTGCTCAAGAATAGTTGCTTAGCACTGCTCTGTGTGTGTGTGTGTTAAGAAAGGTGATTTCCAAATGATTGATCGTTGATATGGGCCCAAGTTCGGGTCCTACACAACCCATGAAATGAATGGAACTCTTTTAGGCCAGTTTATCGTTACCTCAAAAATAATTGATGTATGGTGAGGTGACAATGACCACCATACAACAATTACTTCCCTTTTTTCTTTTGTCTTTTCATTTTGCATTATTAAAATATACTATTTACTTCATTTCATTTTATTTTGTAAAAAGCATATCTTATATTTTGTTTTCTCAATCGATCCTTGAGTACAAATAATGGAAAACAAAGCAACTTACAACGAAACTATATATAGACTAGAAAATATATATAAAAAAAGATTTTCTATTTTAAATATAAAATATGCATATTCCAATACTGGTCCTCTCAATGTTACAAAGAACATGGATTGAATTGATCAACTCATAAGAGATTGTACCAAAGTTGTCATCAAACAGATGGGAATATAATCCATTAAGAGCTTAAAAAACACAAAATTAATTGCCATTTCAACATAAATAACAGCTTTATTTATAGAATTATATACCACATTAAAAAAAATGAAAAAAATTCTTTTAAAAATACTGTAACACACTATATATAGAATTATATATCTTAAAAGATACTCTTAGGCCGTCACTTTTGAAAGACAACTGAGTTATTTCCTTTATCAAAAAATGTTTTAAGTGGAGTGCAGAATTTAAAAGTAAGTGTTAATATCACATAGTCAATGACCAACAATCATACTTCTGATATTTTATGGTTACTTACTTTATAAAGTGAGTTTAGTTGAACTTTGAGCTACTTTCCCAGTATAAAATGACAAGAATGTGAGTAACAAGTTGTATGGAATAAGAGTTAAATATTTTTTTTAAAAAAAACAGGTTACAAAAATTTGGTAAAAAGAAAAAGAAAACGAACACAAATACGTAAGTGTGTAATACGTTGAATGAAAAAGAATTAAAAAATTTAAACGATTTATCTCTTTAGGTCACAAATCATACCTACCATTTGAATCATCTAATTTTTAGAATATATATATTTTTTCTTCAACAAATAACTCAACTACATAATAATACAAATTGACTTATAGGAGTAAAAGTTTTGACAGCATAAAATTAATATGTGTCATGAAAATGAAAGTGAATCTAAAAAGAGTATTTCAGTTAAAATTGGTGGATTAAGCAATGAAGAGATGTATGATTGCATGGACACCTTTTGGAAAAGTAAAAGCATATATTAATTTAAATAATGGAGGTTGCTTTTGCTTTTGCTTTTGCTTTTGTTTTACTTTTACTTTTGTTAAGTAGAGGCTTTTGTTTGTTTCAATTAAGACAGCATTCATTGTATTTTATTGGAGAAAACTTGGTATGAAAGAAATGCAACTTTTAGTGAAGCCACTTTCTACAAGTTGAGGAGGCCACCCTTCCAAGCTCATGGATTTTTTTTTAACTTGGAGCCAATCATGCTGCATATACCACCACCAACTCCGTCGCTTTGCTCGACGACGCTTAATTTCCCCTTTTTTTTCTTTTGACTTTTCACTTTGCAGAATTTCATATATATATATATATATATATAGAAGAATGATCTCTTGTTCACCGGTGAGCAAGAAATTTTCTGCACACCAAGCATGGTAACCGTTTGATATGATCTAGGTATAAAAAAAATAACTTAAAAAAATTATTGCAATCATATTCAATGGTTACCATACATATATAGACATAAACTCATAAAGACATACAACACCCCCTATATTATATTATACTTATGGTGTTGATTTGGTCTGTCAATTGGTTTAATGGAAGATTTATAAATTATAAATTTATAGGATCACATTAGATTATGGATTATTTTCAGAGATTCGATCCGTTAAAAGCATCCGCATTAGCTTCTCCGAATTTTGATTCTCCAAATTTTCAACTTCAGTTTTTTAGAGTCGCGTCAATGTTCATAACTCTCCAAATTTTCGGTAGGCAAAAAATAATAATTTTTTTATTTTATTATTATTAATAGTAATAATAGATTTAAACAATAAATAAATTAAATTGATATCATATATGATATGTGATAATCAAATCATATAAAATAATAATAAATTAAAAAATATATAATTTTGTCTACATATAAAATAAATTATATATAAACAAATTTATTTACGTGTTATTTTATAATTGATTGAATATAATTTTAATTGGACTATATATATATATTATATAAAAGGTTATTTTATAATTGATTGAATATAATTTTAATTGGACTATATATATATATTATATAAAAGGTTTTAGGCGGTAGAAAGTAATTCATTTGAAAATGATCCATGCAGTTCAGAACATGCAATAAATATAATAATTGTGTACTTTAGTAACAAAAATAGTAAATGGTTTGGTGTGGTTAGCTTTTCTTAAAGAGGAAGTTTCAAATCTCTCCATTGCATTTTTTTCGTTTCACCGGAGGAAAAGAAAAAAAAAAAATCTCGTGGACTCGCAAGCATGGTCCTGAGCCTCACCACGAGCCCACATTGGCCCCACCTTGGAGTCAAGTGTGGGCATAAAACCAAATTTGGCATGTAGTAATTGTGGTTGCTCTAAGAACATACCATATCAAATATCATATAATGATTATTTTTCATTATTCTTTTTAAATATATGAACCAATAATAATAATTAATTTATTGGGCCATGGTTAAAAAAAATATTGGACTATTTAGAAAAGTGTAATATGTAGAATTGATTTGATTCAATGCGATATTTCATGAATTTTCAACAACCGTCAGGACTTCATTGGATTAAGTTTGATACCTAATCAGACATGAACTTGATTACATATATATATATTTTTTATAAAACACAACTTTTATTTTCATAATCAAATGCATATTTTATTTCAAAGAAATGTTTTCAATTGGTTTCAGCAGCTTCATGTTTCAGCAGTAAAATGCTTTACCATCGGTTCCACTTGTGCAAATTTCAGTCTTGAAGTAGTCTCTATTTTGTGAAATATTAAAAATTAGGTCTATTTTGAGTCGTTGCTTGTACGAATATCTTACTGTTTCAATACTTTTAAAATACAATTTTATCCACGTTAAAAAAAAAAAAAATACAACTTGGTCATTATTTTAATTAAGAAAATCCTGTGCAGTTTGAAATTATGAAAAAAGAGTGCAAAAATTATAATTTTTCTTTTTAAAATGATAGTCAATTTACAAGAATCACATTATTGATAATTTGTGGTTACTGTTTTTCCCTTGTGTGTTCTAGACTTCTAGTTGGAACTTTCCGCTACTTTCGAAATTATAAAATGACAAGAATGTCAAAAAGCTGTGTACTAAAGTAAGAAAGTCAAGTTTTGAGCAATCTAAATTGACTTGTAAAGAGTTTGATATGTTACAGCAGCATACCAGCAAGCATGATATCGGTATCATAAAATTGATAGTATTTCAGTTAAAACATATAAATTACTCTTTTTCAAGTTGCAAATTTATATATTGTGCATATTTTATTCTATCAAACATAGTCATGTTAATCTATTTCTCTTCACGATATATATATATATATATACACATACATACATATATATGGTTTTATGATGATGTCACAGAAGATATAAAATATGGTTGCCTATATTAAATTATGTATCGATATGTTTAGTAGGATGTTGTATATGGCTGGGTTTAGGATGGCAACAGAATAGATATGGGACGGGGTACCTTTCTCCATTCTCGTCTTTATTTAGAAAAAGGTTTTTTCATTTTTGTCCTACTCTATTTAATAAACGAGTCGAGGCCGAATGATTTTTTTTTAAGAACTTTTTTTAAAAAATTACTTTGTAATTCTATTCTTTTTAGTCTTTACACTCTTATGTGATAAGTTCTTTGATAATTTATATGTACACTACCAATAAGATTTGAACTAGTTAAAATTATTTGTATGTGTTTTATATATATAAAAGTAATATAATAAATCTAATATATAAACAGGGCGGGGATGCCTATACCCATCTTCGTCTCTTCGCGAATTTTTCTCTTACCTCCATAATCACCCTAAAACAATTTAGCATTTCTCATAATTGATTTAAACGGGATGAGACAGAGCGATTTTCGGCCGAATCGGATTAAATTGCCATCCCTAGTCGGGTTTGCCGTTGGTGCACAAAATCGTTATCTGATTTTCTAAGATCTATAGTAAAAATGATAGATAGATATATACTGAAATTTTTTTAAATGTCGTGTTCTACCTTGCTTTAGCTTTACCCACTCAAAGCTTTGTTTGGTAAAGTTCAGCCTTAAAAGTTTTTCTTTTCCCCAGTCGTTAAAGCTTCTTTGGTTGACAATCCACACAAACACGACTATATGCCAATTTTTGAGAAAAAGGACAAAGACATAGAATACGGTTATAAAATAATAATATATTATATTAATACTTATTCAACAAGATAACCTATATCAACACTATCATAAATTGAATAATAGAAAAGGAGAGACTAAATTACTCAAATACTTCAATTAATTATCAAAAAATTAACTTATTTCTAAAAAGGGGTGTTATGATTGGGTTCAAAATTGCTACTAGAACCTTGAATTTACTCTTTTTTTTAAGAACAAACAAATAAATTTAAATACAAATTATCAAACAAAACAACATGACTTTAATGTTAAATAAAGTTCTATTGGTCTTTTATTTTTTTTGTTTCTAAACTTGTTATTTTAGAATTTTATCTAACTATTTGTTATTTTTCTGAATTTTTATTTAGAAAATACTATATTTATAGAGAAAATGACATAATGATCATATTAAAGGATATATATGTCATTATAGTTTTTTTCGAGTGGTCAAGTTGTCAACTTTTAGACGAGGGACTAAAATGTTCAAAAAAATAGTCCAATCTCTTTTTGCACTTTTAAAAATTATAAAATATACACCGCGATATTCTATCGGTGTCTGTAACGTGTGCTAACCATGTCTCTCGTGTGTCAAAAAATAAATAAATCTAGAACACTTTTAAGGAGTGTAAATAAATAAATTTAGAATACTTTTAAGAAGTATCCGACGCATCCACCACTCCTAGACGAAGTGTCGATACTTTTTAGCCCACAATTAAGCAAAAAAAGAAGAGAAAGAGAGAGAAAAATACTGCGAGTGAAGTAGTCAACTCGCCCAATCTGAAAATTGTTGGGTTAAGACCAACAATCTTAACCCGAAGTGGGGTTAGATACGAATTAGCCTGCAATGACTTGGGGTTGGAGTTGCACTTCGCTTGAGTTGCACCCCTAACTTGGTGTATTAGTTTTATGTTAGGGTGCAAAACTCAGAAAAAGAAGATTATGATTAACATTCAAATAAATGGTTGCTTTCAAAAAAGTCGCGCAATTATATATGGAGCTTTTCTGAAATGACAGGGAAGCACGGCAAAGGTAAGTTAAAAAAGTGACATGTGTCCCACCATACCCTCGTTTTCATACTTTCTCACCAAACATATTGCCTAAACTTTAGGCTTTAGTTGTTCACTTTGCCTGCCGCCTTGCCACCTATACATATATATCTACAAAGAAAAAGCTAAATCATCTGTCTTGCCAGTTTATCAGTATCATAGATTTCCCTACAGTGCTTAGACAAAAGTTTAAGTCATTGCCCAAAAGAAATAATATCCAGCCCACTTTCACTATATATATATATATATATATATATATATAATGATAAAATAATGAAAGTTCTTACCAAAAAAGTAAATCACTCTTATTCTTAAATAATGTAAATAAAATTCAAACAGCGTCTTTATATCCAAACAGTGTATTCACTACACATTTAGTGATAATTTTTCACTGCACAAATTATTATCCCCTCTCTCTCTCTCTCTCTCTCTCTATATATATATATATATATTCCTCCCGTCCCAAAATAATTATTTTTTTGGGAGGCCATATTGAGACCCTTCTTTCCTACAATTGCACCCCCACTTTCTTTTTATCTTTTAAAAAAAATGACAAGAATGTTTCTAAACTCATTAGTACAATATCTTTTATTTTAAAATATCATAACTACCCTTCTCACTAATTTTTTTTTTACTTTTTTTACCTAACTTTGTAAACTAACACTTCACTGAAAACTATTTTAAGTTTCAAATCATTACAGAAGACAAATACTTGAAAAAAAAAACCAAAAAAGGAAAAAACTATGGGAGAGAGATGAACAAAAAGTTAAAACAATATGCTACTTCTTGCCACAAACATAAGAAGAATGTACCAAAGTAGGAAGAACACAAATAAATTCAACTCCCAAGCCATCACAATGAACATTCTTTTTCTTTTATTTTCATCATTTTCTTGAATAACAAACATCAGAGATAATTCAAGTTGAATGAAATTTATATAAACATCATTTTTTAGACCCACATGAATATTGAATGAAAAAAAAAAACAAGAAAAATAATAAACTAATCAAACATATTATTGTGATATTCCAAAGTTTTTAATGCATCAAAAAAATATAAATATCTCGATTACCTTTTTTTTTTGAAAATATTATGCAAAATTAAACAGTCTCTACTAAATTATATATATATATATATATATATATATCACGATTTATGATTTAAAACTTATGCCACAAGAAGAAAAGAAAAGAAGGAATTCCAAAAGCAATCAACATAATTCATATGATATACCAATTATTAATTTTGAGGAGATAAAATAAAGGGTTAAACGGTATTTGGAGAGCGAGACAAGAAATCATTTCATAACTAAAGAATAGTTATAATATTTGAAAAAATAATAATAAGAGAAGTGCTATGACCTCTCATTACCGTGTACGTTTTTTTTTTCCCTTACATAATAAGGAAGCATGGATATCATGCCATGCAACTTTGACCCAGTCAATTCCTACCAGTCACATTTCTAGTGCTAGATCTTTGTTAGTAATTAAAGTTGAAATGCTTTTTAATTTTGTCGTTTTTATTTTTTTTCATTGATTTTGGGGTTATAGTGGAGCTAGTGCTCCCAAAAGAAACTATAACTTTTTAATTTAAGGTATATAATCAAATATATCTATCACATCAAATTTGCAGACTATTTTGGACTTGTTAGCTGATTCTTAAAAAGATGCAATTTTTGTTATATTTAGTCATGTATGGGATTCATGGACGTGGGTTAAAATCCTCTCCGGTACTCGTATTCATATGCAGATTCAACACCCTCCATTATAGAGAGAAGATATATTTTTTTATATTAAGTATTTTTTTACCTTAATAAATAAAAAAAGAGTTTTTTTGAAAAAAAAAAACTAAAAATGCACAATTAAATAATAAAAATTTCAGATTTTTTTTTGTTTCCCAAAAATTGTTTCTCAAAAATTTTCTATTAGAAAGAGATGGGTTATTTTATATTAATATTTTTTTACCTTAATAAAAAAAAATGAATTTTTTTTATAGAAAAAAATTCCGAAAATAATTTTCGAGAAAAAAAATTAAATATGCACAATTACTTAATTAAAATTTTTAATTTTTTTTTCAAAAGTTATTTCCAAAACGTTTTTCATTAGAAAGATAGAATTTATGAAAATAATTTTTTTTTTCAAAAAAAAAAAAAAATCCAATTTTTTGGTATTATTGTGCATATTTACCACTTGACGGATAATTACATTACCCATATATATATATATATATAGTAGACTTATACTCTCGGTGTACGTATCTTGGCTGGTTTTATTAAATGTTCCATACTTGCATAGTATATATGTTGGCCGCGCTGTTGGAGTGTTGAACAAAGGCTAGCTAGCGCGCTTCCAATTCACCAACGTAAAAGGAAGTAAAGTAGCTTTGGAAAACAATTGAAAACATCAAAGCAAAAGCACAACTACTTAAAGAAACGTGGTAGGTTTGCCTTTTAACATAGTGGAATCAGGTTGGTCAATAAGTGGCAGTAATATTAACTAAAGTATTTTGGTCCCATTGATGATTACGAGGCCGGGGTAATATGGTAAATAAAATAATTCGATCGGAACAAAATTTTCCGGTTAATTTAGTATCAAGTGTGTGTATATATATATATATATATTTCTGTTTTTGGGGAAAAGGTAAATAAGTATCAAGTAAGATTGACATTCATAATCTCAAAATAAAAGATAAGCTCTCATTTCATAAATATGAGAATGTTACAATATTCTAACTAACAATTATTCCCTGTAAAATTACTGTTTGCAAAGCATTTTACATCTGGTAAATTAAGTTGTATCAACTGAAATTTCAATCCTCACAAACATTTTGAAGATAGCAAAGCCATGCAACCTTTATTCTTATCTTCATGAACAAACCAATAAGATGTACCCATGACATGAAGGTACGTTAAGGCACTAATTGCCCAAGCAAAAACACACGGGTAGTCGGAATCTGACACACATGCCCGAATTTCTCACCGTGACCTCGGTGTACCCGTTAAATTCTGTCTCCTCAAATGATTATAGAATTTTTCTATGAACTCCTCAGCAGCTTCGTCAACGTGGCTATCCTCGTCCACGTCTCGTAACGGGAATGGCGAGTCTGTTATCCTCAGCTGCCTCACCAGTGGGGTCCGCCCAAACCCCGGGAGCGCCGGCGAGGCAGCCTCGCTGTTGAGCACCTCCAATGCCTTCATCACCGCATTGACTGTGGCCGCGTCATCGTCAGTGGGTGGCGCGTGAGCACACGCAAAGAAGTGAGTGTGGTGGAGGATGCTGTTTTTGAGCTTGGTGACGTGGGAGGGGAATGCTGGGCTGTTACTGCAGCTGAACTCGTACTCGCGCGGGTCTATGGAGGACACGTGTCGGTCATTTGACCGGCTGTTGGAGGTAGACCCGGTGTGGTGGTGGAACATGAGGTTGTGTATGGCCTTCCCTGCGATCTTGCCACGTTTCATCATCATGTTGAGATCAACCATCATTTTTCGCTTTGATATGCCCTTCCTCAACATGAACAACAACACACGTACTATTTTCCACACTCTTTTAGCTACCACAGGTAGATTTGGTTCCATATCTGTAGTATCGTTCATATATATATATATATATATATTGAGAGAGAGAGAGAGAGAGAGAGAGAGAGAGAGAGAGTGAGAATTTCTGTTTTGAGAGAGGGAGGGGGATTTATATTTAGAGAGAGAGAGAGAGAGAATGAAAGAGAGAGAGGAGAAGGGTTTTTGATTCGACTGGAAGCAAGAGAGAGAGAAGGGGGTATATATGGGCAACTAGGGAGGAAGAGGGGACACAAGTTTGTACTTCAAAGTAAGTTAACAGTGTGTTGATAGTGCATGGATATTTCATGTTACTTTAGTCTAAATTTTATTGGGTCAATTATTAATGGTAAAGTGTGATTAGAAGAGCTCGAAGCAGCCTAGCATAGTACTTTAATTTGGTTCAAAGGAAGTAACCATGACTTTATTTTGATTTCTTATTGCTTAATTGAATGGTGTGGGACACGTGCTCAGCGCAATGGATTTGATTGCATGTGATTAACATTCCCATGCCCATTAATACACAACATAGATGATTCATATAAACAAGTGCTCCCAATATAGTTAGGGAGCTGATATTGGCACTCCACTAATATTCTCGGCCACTCCACTTTCACCTTTTTGTAAAGTATAATTACAAATGTGTCCCTCTATTATACAATATTTGATTCTTATATTTTTAATACCCTAATTGCCCTTATTTGATAATGTTAGAATTCTTAACTCCAAATTGTAACTTCTCTCTCGTGTTCTTTTTTAGTGTGAAAATACTATTCGTTGATTTTAAAAATATTATTTTTTCATATTGAATCAATTTATCAATATTTATTTTAGAAGTAAAAAAGTTTAGAATTCAATATAATGATGTAGAGAGTATCAATCAAATATATGTGATTCAGATAATAAAAGATACATGATTAGATAAGTTGGGAAGAATTTGTTAATAATAGATTACCTAGAGAAATATTAAAAATGTATTTGAGTTGGAAACAAACATTATATCAATGAATAAAACTTATTTGAAAAAAATTTAATTATATTTAAAATCAAAAGAAAGTTTAATTTCACTTGAATAAAAATTATGATATATAGTTCTTTAAGAAAACTAAGGAAATATTTTTTATTTTAATAGAGAACTTTTAAAAATTAAAACATGAAAAGATAAAAACATGACTCTATGAAATATTTTTTCAATTGTAGTTGTCTTAATTTAACTAAGGAGTCTTTGTACCAAAATTTCGAAAGATAAAAATAAAAAAATTAATATGATATTTTTCTTCGTTTGCTTTTTATTTTCTCCTCCTTCCTTTCTCTTTTGTTTATTCACAAATTGATGGTATGTTTCAAAATTTTAATTTATGTTATTTTATAAATAAGACACATGAAAAATAAATTACACGTTTGGTGAGTAAAAATAGAATATTTCAAATTTTGGATTCTTTGAGTTATATAGGATAGAGACACGAACGACAAGTTTCAATTGAAAATGTCTAAACTATAGTATTTGGGTGATAATAAATGAATTGTTATATTATAAACCTAAAGTAAAAACCTAAAGTAAAAAAGTTGCAAAAAATTTTTTTTTAAGAAAAATAAAATAAAATAAAATTAAAATTGAGTCTTGAATTAGAAGGGCAATTAGGATACTAAAAATATAAGAATCTAAAATGGTATAACATAAAACCACTTTTGTAATTTTACTTTACAAAAATATAGGAGTGTAGTGTCAGAAGATATTGATGGAGTGCAAATATCAGTTCCTATAGTTAACAAAAACTTACAAGTAGAAAACACAATTTATGAATAAAACAAAAAGATAAAAAAATACAGTAGCATTTTTCGCGCGCGTGTGTGTGTATATATATATATATCTTGTTATAGTATGGAACAGCATTGATTACATAGTTATATGTACTACTACATGGTTTAACACAGGCAGAAAGCGCCAAAGAGGTAACTTCTTCCCTTAAAAAAGGTCTTTGCCAATAAGACATGTGTCCAATTCTGTCATTGTCAAGAAAATAGTAATGAATTTTCCATTCCTCGTGTTGCCAAATTGGTGAATTACTTTCTCGTTAAGAAAAAGACCATTGTATGGGCGTTCAACGGTAAGAGGAAAGAAAATTTTATAAATTTTTACTTGTATTTACAGATTTTTTTCTTCAAACCTTAAAAGCAAAGGTAGCCACGCCCAACACATGTTGTTGCCTTCAAATTCACTATTTCGTCTACCTTTTTTATCACGGGTTTTGGTCAGCAGAAAGGTAAAATAAGCATGTCTGAATTGAGTTCCACATTAAATAGATTATTTAAAATAAACTACTATACTCTCGCTTCCTTAACTGGACTGAAACAAGGGTTGGACAAAATACATAAGAAATAATGGACGGAGTCACCTACTTCGATCCAATTAATAGTCAAACATAGTGAATGATGTGACTAAAATCATAGAACACTTGATCAAGTGCCTATAGTTGGATAAGCATCTCCAACTCATTACGTCGGACACAGACAAACTTAGAAGGTCACATTCGTGTCAGTCAAAGAATGATGCATCAGGTGTGCGCGCTAATAGTCTTTACACCAAGATCATCACAATTTCTTCACGTGACGTGTATCCATTGGCGGCCAAAATCAAATCTCGTGAATACTATAAATAGAACTCATTTATTAAGAGATCAA
Organism: Cornus controversa; assembly: GCA_026545225.1. NCBI lineage: Eukaryota > Viridiplantae > Streptophyta > Magnoliopsida > Cornales > Cornaceae > Cornus > Cornus controversa. The sequence continues at coordinate 88,613,646 of CM048845.1, read as the reverse complement.
GTTCCTGCTTTTCATACCTCTATCCAGCCCTGTGCTACCTATCCTTAGCTTTAGATTCCAACGTAGCTTAGACTTGCACTTCAATACAATCACATGATTTGCACAGTACGTAACTTGTAGTCCTAGCTAGGCTTGCATTACTTGTTCTTTATTTGCTTTCACAGTGAGCTTATAGTTCTATGCTTAGGTTTACATTCCAAGCTTGTAACATATAATCAATGGTTTAGCTAGTGATCCTTTCATAATATAACTAAGTTCTTATGCATTGTATCATCCAAGAACTAGTAATTGATTCTCATTATACTAATCAAAGTTAATAAAGGAGAATATTACACCTTTCTTAAAAGGTATTTTGTTGTTTGCTTGTCGTTCACGTCCGTAACTTTCATTTAACACACTTCATGCTTAACAAAGCCATTTAATTAAAGTTGAAGTGAAATGAATCCAAGAGCTAGAGTTTTTCATGCTCTCCCTTAGATCATACACAAGCACACGCTATCACGACCTCAACCGCGATGAAACAGTAAGACTATTTTCTTGACTTTCCCTTTGGCCGCAAATATATACGGATCTGGTGATCTTGCTAGCACATCCAAGCACTGATAAATTAAAAGCATACCCCTACACTTGGAGCCAAACACATGTCCCTAAGGATTCAAACAATCAATTTCTTCTTTAGCAACTAGAGAGATTATACCAACCACCGTGCAGTGAAAAGTAAAAAACCAATACACAAACAATACATAGAACAACAACAACAACATTTATTTAATTTTATTAACCTTCACTGAAAATAATAACCAAAAATACAAACAATAAATAGAACAACAACAATAAATTAGCAGAGAAAAAAATATATAATAAATGCAACAGGTGGATCCTTTCAGAGTTGCTTGGATGATAGGCTGTCACGTTATTAGTTTGAGACTTGGAGGTTTTATGCGAAATTCATAATTTGGGAAGGATTAAAAATATTTAAACAGTAAAGAACACCTGTACGTATGTACGAAATATTTCCTTGTTACCAGGAAAAGAAAAATAATTGCCAACAGTTAAGATGGAGAAATTAATTTTGTTTTGTGTGAAGAAATATCAAAGCAATAGGTGTGTATGCAAGTAGCCTAAAGCGTCTCTTATAGTTTATCTTTAGATAGCTTAGTGCCTGTTTGGTACCCTTTTTTCATAATAGTTTTCTATTTTCTGAAAATTGAAAATAAAAAAAGGGTAAAAAAATATCTCTAGTTGACAGTTTCTGAAAAAATGTTTTATAAATTAGAACTCAGTTAAAATAAGGTCTGTTTTCATAAAAGAGAACTATTTTTTTAATTTTCTAAAACAATTTTCTGTTTTCTAAATTTGTGAGAATTGTTTTTAAAAAGTTGAACCAAGCAAACCTTAAGGGTCCATTTGGCATGCGTTTTGTTTTTGCTATTTTGTTTTTGCCTAAAACAGAACAAGTGTTTTATTTATAGTGTATTTTAAATAGAATCAAAAACACGTTTGACAAGAAAAATCTGTTTTAAGTGTTTTTTGTTTTTTATTTTTCGTGCTACAGTTGTTGAAACACAATAAAAACACCAAAGTGGTGTTTTCAATTTTGGCTCAAAATTTTAAAACATTTTGACACTATTCAAACACAACGTGGGATACCTAACATGCTTTATTTTTACAATTACAAAATAAAACAGAAAAACAAAAACAAAAACAAAAGCCCTTGCTTATTGCTCTTTTATTTATTATTATATTTTCGGTAAGGTGTATAGCTTCTGGTGTGGATAGAAGGTACATATGTCCCTCTTTCACTCTTACATGGTTTTTTAATCCACTAATTTTGTTCAATTATCCAAAAAAGAAAAAAAAAATCTACGTTAATTGAAAGATTTTCAAATGTTAAATATTTGAATAATGATTAGTTAAAGGTCTTTTAATTTCACACATAAAAAAAATTACACAAAGTAAATCATTTAAACAATATTATTATTGATACAAAGACCGACATTTTCAGCTACTACTGAGATACGATTTTATATTTCTCTTGCTAAAACATAAACATTTTGGATTCTAGAATCTAGATTCTATTGGAATGAGAAGGTAAAAGGTAACTTTTTCGAGTTTCTAGTCAATATTTTGTTGCAAAATATTCATCAAAATAATTTAAATTATGATTTTTTAATAAAAAGACTTCTGATAAGTTGCTTTAATTAATTTAGCTACTGTTTATACGGACTTGAACAATAATTATAAGAAAGAAATTAGAACATGTTATACGAGAGATGTTGTTGATACACGTGCTCCACAAATGTCCTAAGGTCTTCACTCTTTTATTCTTCTAAAATGAAATTGCGGAAAAAAGTCCCTAAATCATACAAAGCATATTCAAATGTCACATTTGCCATTGTATATTAGCTTGTAATTTCTTCATCTTCCTTCTCACGTGTTTTCTGTCTCCCTACTCATTGGCCAGACAACACGACATCCCTCCTGCATATCAACACTATCACACATTGTAAAATTAAGCCTCTCTCTGAATATTTTCAAATGTTTTTGGAGGTACATGCATAGATTTCTCCTTACGCTTAGTATTATGTTATATTCTGGTTCAATTTTTCAAAAAAAAAAAAAACAAACACAACTACCGCAAAGTAAAACTTCTGATAATTTTATTTAAAATAAAAAAATGTAGTACTGTTGGAATTTAATTCACAATTAACTTGTAGAAATCAATAATACTGCAATAATTATAAAGAAGATTTAATTGACATATCTGATTGAAGATTAAACTTTATGATACCTTTGAGTTTTCTGCAAGAGTTCCTTAGATTGCACTACCTCCGTCCGAGTGTTGTCGATACGATAAGGCTGAATAAATGTTATGAAACCCTTATTTATAACAACAATATGGGTGACGACTTCTCTACAAATAAAATACCTAAGTCTCCGTTCCTATCATGAAAATTTAGATATTAACAGTCAGGATTAAATCCCACCAAATAAAATTGAAAAATCACAATCCAACGATATAAATATTATACTGTCAATTAGACCACAAATTGACAAGTATAACCCCAACCCATAAAGTAACGATAATTACATTGCAATCCAATTTTAGAAAATAATACATAGGATCACAAATAAAAATATTTTATTTATTTAAAATATTTTAACAATCTTCCACTTGGTTCATGCACTTTAAGTTTTATAAAACGACATCATAGATTGCAACACTTTAGAAATATCGAGTGGCCACTCATTTTATTTTTAAAAAATACAATTATCGAAACAGATGGGTTGAAACTTTAAAACACTCTCTTCCATGGACTTCCTCAATAGTGGATCATGAATGCGTGACGAGTAATATATTAGTCTAAACAATACTTCCATGGTCTCAAAACTGATTATATCTAAGATTTGAGCAAATATAGTGGTTTTTACTGCATTTCATGAAATGTGCAAACTGCATGTGGTCTAAATGCACACCTCACTATTAGTCCTACTTCATACCGTCATGGTATGTCACCTAAACATATTACAGCAAATCGCCAACCTCCTGTCCAGTGTGAGGGTTTACCGATATGGAGCCAATCCCATATCTAGCCCAAGCTCTCCTCATAGAGTGTGAAACACTCCCACATGCACTTTAATAATTATGTTTGGATTTACATATGTGGTGTGAATCCCACATCAAATTCAAACACCCTCATGAGTGTAACATCACTCCCAGGCAAACATAATAGCACATGTTAAACCATATATATGAAGATAATAATAATGATGCATCATAACTTTAATTTGTATGCAAATAACTGTCACTAAAAGGTGTAAATAAATAAAAGGAAAAATAACAGTCACTATAAGGTGTAAATAAGTTGAAAGCTAACTGTAATGTAACATGATGTAAAAGAAAAATCAGACAACATAACACAAGTACTCTCGAACACCCATCCGGATCACGTGCTCCTTAAAATACCTAAGTCTCCGATCCTATCATGGAAACCTAGATATCAAATGTTAGTATTAAATCCCACCAAATAAAGTTGAAAAATCACAATCCAACATTATAAATATTATACTGTCAATTAGACCACAAATTGACAAGTATAACCCCAACCCATCAAGTAACGATAAGTACATTGCAATCCAATTTTAGAAAATAGTGCATAGGACCACAACGAAAAATATTTTATTTATTTAAATATTCTAACGCGTACCCAGTGCACAAGGATATTGTAGCACATCAACAAATCATTTTAACTTTTTGTCACTGCTGCAACATACACGCTATGCTAAAAATCACTATTCTGACCTCACATATACGACGATCACTAAAAATTGTTGGACGAATTTGTCAAAAATCATTAAAAAATTGAATGAGAAATTGATTATTAAAATCCTCCAACCAAACATGGACTTAAGTGGTGGTTGTCTGAAGAATAAACATGGGTGTTCAGAAGAGTTATGATTATTTAAGAACAAACATGTCTGTTGTGGAATAGGTATGACTCTTTACGAACAAACATGTGTGTTCTGAAATAAACCAACCAATCACCATTGGCTCTATATATAGCCAATCATGCATAACATTAAAACATAGAAACAATTTTATATCGTTTACCTCTGCATATATATATATATATAAATCGAGTACTGCACATGTTGTGTTCAAATGATTCTAATGATTAGAAGTGCTGCCTTTTTAGAATCGTAAATTCGTTCTATCTCGAAAAACAATTGTTCATCACCTTGAGTACTAAAATAAAACAAATTTTTCTTTAGGAAATTATGTTTACACAAGACCTCAGATTCAATTTTATTGATTATTCAATTATTCTGTAAGCTGATTGATAATTGTTTGTTTTATTTAATTCCTAATTCTGTTTATTCTTCTAAGTAGAATTATATTTTGTTTAAGGACTTGAACTAAATATACGAGAAGAGATGAGAGTAATCTCTAGACAGAAAATTATATCTCTCTTTTGATTAATTTCATATAATTAATAATGTATCCATGTTCCGTGTTGCAAAATACAACCAACACGTTTTAATTCTCAATTGAAAAATATTTAATAATATATTCTCTTGTTTTCAGTTGCGAAGTAAAAGGCAAAGTCTTATCTCACCATGTCTCCTTCCACGCCCAACAAGTCTACCATAATTTCCAACAGATGGTTGTGTAGATGGATTTAAATATTAAATGAAAAGAGTTTTGTATGACAGACATTTGATTTTTTTTTATGGTGACATGAAAGAAGTTGTGTTGTCTAGTTGAGGAGGAGGGAGAGAAGGCGAGAAAGAAGATAAAAGAATCCCAACTGATATAAAAGAGCCAATATAACATTTAGAAAATGATTAGTGTGATTCAGGTAGTTTTTTTTTATTTTCATTTTAGGAAAATAAGAGAGTGGTGGCATTTGTGAAAGGCGAATATCAACATTTTATAAAATATAATGAAATCTCATAAGTAAGAGAAATAAACGTTTAACAAGTCAAAAATGATTGCTGTAATGACTGAAAAGCATTTTTAAGTGTGTTCAATAACTCATTCCACCCTAAGTATTGTACAAATATTTTTTTTTAAGAAAAATGATATTTAGGTAGAAGTTTTAGGAAGAATTGTTAGGTAGAAACTTTCATTCATAACATGCATATGTTGAGTGTATGTGATAAGACCTAGCACATGCATTCAATAAATGTAAATAATTTTGTCTAAAAATTCTGTCTAAGTAACAAAACATTTTTTTTAATCAGCTCATGTGAGACATTGTGAACCATCCATTAAAGAAAAATACAACTCGTCAATACTAAAAATAATCAACTTTAGAAAAACTTAGAAAAGTTTCAGATATATATATATATATATGCGTGTGTTTCCTGGCCTTGTCTCCGTAACTAATCATCAACCTGAAGCTAATAGAGAGAGAGAGAGAGAGAGAGAGGGGATAGCATGTTCTGAGCTCCTTTCCTAAATGGACTGTGTCTCTACACCGTACATTTAAGCAGGTTGGGCCTTTGCTATCTATGCAAAGCTTGTAGATGGTTGGGCTAATATAAGCTACGTAATTTGCCGACTGGCCCACTTCTAGCCTTTGATGGCTGGATTTTACGTACGTATTTATGCAAATCAATTAATTTACAAAAAATAAAATGATAAAAGAAAAAAAAAATTGGCATATTCGACTTAGTGTTTGAGGGGCTTATTTCTCCCATCCGAAAAGAAAAGAACTTGAGCATATAATGGTGGATTTGCAGCACTATCAAATATCTTAGGTTTTTAAGTTAGAGAGTAAGCGTCCGACTCATTACATTTGGTATCAAAATCAAACCCAATTATTAATCCGGTGTTATGTCAAGCGTCCGATCCAAAAGTGTCCTGGTGTGCCCATTCGGTTAGGTAAAGTGACCCTTATTATTATTATTATTTTGAATGTTTCAACGAACACTCTTAATATTGCTCCCAAGAGCGTCACATACTTATAAATATGGCAATGGTAGAGTCCGCGATCAAAGAAAAAAGTTATGTGAGAGAGGTGTTTGTGGCGGCATGCTTATATATTAATTAGTGTATTTTTTATATTTTAGTGAAAGCATTTGTATAATTTTATAAAATTATGGGTATAAAATACAAATACAAATAAAATTCATTGGGTTCGTCCACTCTCACTCGATCCTTCGTAGCTCTTCGGTGTTGGATAGTCTAATAATACAATAATAAAGAGACTTTATATGAAAATTTTCATATCCAATAATGTAGCATGCATGTTTGACATTCATCAATCTCAAAATAAAAGATAAGCTCTCATTTGATTATAAATATGGCAATGTTACATTATTATTACAAATACATGTTTGACATTCATCAATCTCAAAATAAAAGAAAAGCTCTCATTTGATTATAAATATGGCAATGTTACATTATTCTTACAAATAACATTTCCTGTAAAATTTCTTTTTGCAAAGCATTTTACATCCTTGTAATTAAGTTGTATTACCTCATTTCATTCCTCACAAATATTTTGAAGAGAGCAAAAGTCGCGCAACCTTTATTTTTATCTTCATCAACAATAAGACGTACCCATGAGGGTTAAGGCCCTAATTGGCCACGCAAACACATAAACCTTCGGGTCGTCGGAATCTGACACACATGCCGGAATTTCTCAACGTGACCTTGGTGTACCCGTTAAATTCTGTCTCCTCAAATGATTATAGAATTTTTTTATGAACTCCTCAGCAGCTTCGTCAACGTGGCTATCCTCGTCCACGTCTCGTAACGGGAACGGCGAGTCTGTTATCCTCAGCTGCCTCACCAGTGGGGTCCGCCCGAACCCCGGGAGCGCCGGCGAGGCCGCCTCGCTGTTGAGCACCTCGAACGTGGCTGCGTCGTCGTCGGTGGGTGGCGCGTGAACACACCCAAAGAAGTGAGAGTGGTGGAGGATGTGGTGTTTGAGCTTGCTGATGTGGGAGGGGAATGCTGGGCTGTTACTGCAACTGAACTCGTACTCGTGCGGGTCTGTGGAGGACACGTGTGGGTCGTGTGACCCGGTGTTGGAGGTGGAGGTGGACCCGGTGTGGTGGTGGAACATGAGGTTGTGTATGGCCTTCCCTGCGATCTTGCTACGTTTCATCATCATGTTGAGATCAACCATCATTTTTCGTTTTGATATGATGCCCTTCCTCAACATCAAGAACAACACATGTGCCATGTTCCACACTCTTTTAGCTACCGCCGGTACATTTGGTCCCATATCTGTAATATTGTTCATATATATATATATGTGTGTATGTATTTAAGGAGAGAGAGAGAGAGTTTCTATTTAGAGAGAGAGAGAGAGAGAGGGGGGGGGGGGGGGGGGGGGAGGAGATGGGATTTAGATTTAGAAAGAGAAAGTATGAGAGAGAGAGAGAGAGAAAGTATGAGGAGCGTTTTTGATTCGACCGGAAGCAAGAGAGGGAGGAGGGGTATATAAAGGCAGCTAGGGCGGAAGACGACACACAAGTTTGTACTTCAAAAGTAAGTTAGAATGTCTTGCTAGTGCATAGATATTTTCATGTTACTTTATTCTATATTTTATTAGCTCAATTATTAATGATAAAATGTGATTGGAAGAGCTCGAAACACCGGCTACCATGTTACTTTGGCTCAATTGAAGGAAATGTGACTTTAATTTGATTTCTTATTGTTAATTAAAAGGTCGAGGACACGTGTTCAATGCAATAGATTTGATCGCATGTGATTAACATTCCGTTAATACATGTCATAAATATTTTATATAAACAAGTGCTCTCAAATACATTCAAGAAAAACTTATGTGTACAAAAGGAAAAGTTTATTAACAATATGAGTATACATGATTATGAAATGCGTATAATACAAAATTGGATATGTAAAATTTTATTACCAAAAAAAGAAATGAAGTACAATAAGTTGGCAAAAGAAGCTCTCGATTTTAAAATTGGAGAGGAAACGCCTCACAATCGAAAAGTTTATTAACTATTTCTTTGCAGAATTAAATTTGAGTAAATTATTAAGCAGATACATCTTTATTTGACACACACACACATATATATATATATATATATATATATATATAAAACTGAAGGACATCTCTAAAGTTTCATACCGCTATCACAGGCAGAAAGAGCCAAAGAGGTAGCTTCTTCCCTTGGAAAAGGTATTTGCCAATAAGACACGTGTCCCATTCTATCATCGTCAGGAAAATCATGAAACCTCCGTTCCTCGAGTTTGGCGAATTACTTCCTCCTTAAGAAAAAAGTCTTTATCATATTGGCGTTCAACGTAGAGGAAAGAAAACCTTTGTACTTTATTATTTATATTTATATAATTTTATTTACTTTTTTTTCCCCAAACAGTACAAAGGCTAAACTCGGGAACAGAGAGAGGGCCCAAAGAGAACCACCATCACGGAAAGTAATAACTACAGAAAAAAAAAAATAATAATAATTACAATAGTTGAAGTCTTTTGGGCAGGTTTAGTTTGTATTTTGTTTTACATGTTTTGTTTTAGGTCTTATAATAACAAAATTGAAGTTCAAAACATGTTTGGCGGATATCTGTTGTTATTTTGCACAGTGATATAATATTTTGATAAATGAGGCTCAAAGAGAAAATAATCCATTGGTGTTTTTGAGTGTTTCACTACCTTAGCGCTTGAAACAATCCAAAACGAATTGGCCCAAGTCCATTATAAGGGAGGAAGTGTTCGGCCCAAATTGCAACAGGTATATAGGGTTTCATTTTAGGGTTTTTGCCATTCGTTTCTGTCTCCTCTCTTATGACGATTTTGAATGCGACTTTGGTATAATCCTTAAGTTTGTGTTGAAGGACGACTCAGTAAGTGTTTCATTTTAGGGTTTTGTTGCCATTCGTTTCTGTCTCCTCATGGCGATTCTGAAGGCGACTTTGGTATAATCCTTAGTTTGGTGTTGAAGGACGACTCAGTGGGTGTTTCATTTTAGGGTTTTGTTGCCGTTTGTTTGTCTCCTCTCTCATGGCAATTCTGAAGGCGACTCTAGTATAATCCCTAATTTTGTGTTGAAAGACGACTGTGTTTGGCGTTTCAGACACAAATCTTGAAAATACGTTCTGTTTTTGAGTGTTTCTCATCTCTGTTCGACTTCACTTCTTCATGTTTGACTCTCTTGAAGGCGATTATGAGAAAATCGTAGTTTTGTGTTGAAGGACAACTAATTGAGGCATTTCGGGCGCAAATCTTAAACAAACAGGTTTTGTTCTCTCTCATCGCTATTCGACTTCACTTTTTCATTTTCGACTCTCTGTAAATTCGTTCTGAAAACCATCAATTGTGTACGCTAAGTATGAGAAGTGCGAGATAGAAAGAGTCATTTCTGAAAAGCATCTTCTGAGAAGTTATGAATTTTTGTTGTTGAGCAAACTTCTATAAAATCATCCAAGTGCTTGTACAGATCCTCATGAGTCGGTCCAAAATAAGATGGTAACATCTGAATAATGCTGGACTTGATCTCATAATTTTGTGCAGTGACATCTGGCAGTTGGAATCCAGTTGGCGAATTATATGTGTTTGGGACATAATAGTCTCTGAGTAAGCGTGCCCTCTCCACAACAGCATTAGGCGCAATATTGTATGTGTCCCTGTCTGTAATTTGAGTCCTGATGCATGTTGAAGCTTGCTGTCTGTGCTGTCATTAGTATATTAGTTGATGGCATTTCAAATGAGGCTTGGAAATAATTGGAAGATAATGCATGTCTTGGCCTATAATAGTCTAATAATATCACAATTGCAGAAAACACCATAAAATTAGTGCAAAATTTTTTAAGTACCAATATACAAAAATAGGGTATATTCGAAGTTGTACAACTTCTCACAATATTCAATATACAAGTGGAAATCTAAAAGAGAATGATTGAGTAGCAAATAACAGTTTAAAAACTATAATGCAGAAAATCAATTTAGAGTTGTGTCAAGGAGGTCAACAATGGAAACTATTACTAACAAAAGAGAGTAATGGAAAGATGTAGAGAAATTAAGATAGGTCATTGTATGACTTTTATAAATTTAGATAAAGCATACGATGGGATGGTGGAATTTAGAAAAAAAATGAATTACAAATAGATATTGACATGAAAAAGAACATGAATGATGGAACTGTGTTTAAATTAAGAACATTTGTAAGAGAAACAATTGCAATTGCTATAGGCTTACTAATTTGCTAATGAAATCAAAGTTGGGATAGGTTTTAAATGAAAAAGGTTCAAAAAGGAACTTTAGAATGGTTTAAGATAAGGATTAAAATATGAATATATAATATAACTTAAACAAAACTAGAAATACAAAATTTGCTAGAACCATAAAAGTTTTGAATCTTTCAATTGTTTATTTTCTTTTATTATTATTATTATTTTTTTGTGAGTGGTTGGGTTATTTAATTAAGATTATTTTGGTTGAGGTCAAGACTCAAGAAGATTGGAAAAAAAAAAAAACTATTATGTACATGTTATAACAATGCTTTAGTTGCCAACTACAAAATTAGAAAAAAAAGTTACACAAAAATATTTCCAAATCAAGTTACGAAATTCCAGTGGAGCAAGTTGGCAACAACTCTATGTTTTGATATACAAGCACCTAACTACAAATAATACAATGCACACTTAGAACTACTTCATCAACTAAGCAGCCTCTTATATATCACTCACCCCATCATGGCTATCCAATAAAAGATTGAAAATGTCTAACAAACTAATAGTGTGTTGAGCATGTGATAATATGTCTGCAAGAGTTATATTTCAGAAAGTTTGTCTTTTAGAAGCACTCGGAATTATTTGGATGATTTTCTATATGGAGTAGGCTATGATATATTCTTATTTTATAATAAATTTTTCTTAACATGCTGTATAGAAATAGTATGATATGTTTTGATGTCATGGTTATTAAAATTAAAACCCACATTATTTTTTTCTAAATTAAAAATTTTGTTTGGGTAATTAGATGGATATCAATGATGAGAATGTGGTTGAGTTTGGTAAGGATATGCCATTGGAATGAGAGGACTTGATAAAACAAGACGATGATGGAAAATTAGTATGGGGTGAGTCTCATATTGAAGTTTTCATTTTGCGTATAGAGGAAGAAGTTAGGGTTGGAAACCGAACTAATTCCACCTTTAACACTATTGGTTAGAGGAATTTAGTTGAATGAATGAGGCTAGAAACAGGGAAGGTCTACACAAAGATCAAACTTAGAAATAAGTTCAACTAACCGAGGGCAATTTACAAAGACTTTAAAAAACTATTATTAGAGACTGGTGTGGGTTTCAATTCCAAGACGTGCATGGTTATAATAGAAGATGAACGATGAGAAAGGTTGAGCAAGGTTAGTAGTTTAAAAATTAATGTATTATCTATTTTCATAAAATATACATTTAACTTCTATATTAATTTTAGAATTTAGGGTATACTAATATGCAAGACAATAATTTGTAGGTAGTTAAGAATGCAAGAAGTTTAGCAAGAAGGGATGTCCCCATCACAGCAAGATGACCACAATTTTTAGGGACACATATACTACAGGTGCGCATGTTCACCCTTCTACTAGAGCACCCACCACGTCTCAAGTGCCCACACACCATGTAGGCATATATGGCCTTACCGAGAGTGATGACTTCGTTGAGGTTGATCGTCGTGAGATCAGTCCCTCGCACCCACACTTCAAATAAGAAAGCCAAAAAAATAATACTTTTCATTTCACAATGTCTCAAGTTATAGTTACCATCACTGAGAATGCTAATATGAAAGCTGAGAGAATTGAAAGGGCCATAGTTGTAGCTTTATCTTCTAATCTTGCTGCATCATGTGACAAAGGACTTGAAGTCACATTTTTCGTGAAAAAAGATAAGGAGAAAGAAATGTTTAACTCATGCATTAAGATTTTGGATTAATTACAGGAGATTGACAATTATCATTATACTAAAGCATCCATGATGCTACATGATTCTGATATGTGGAGGGAGTTCTTTCTTAACATGTCTCATGAGAGGAAGGTTGGTTGGGTTATGAAGCTTTGACGTTGTTCTTGGATGACTGTATCAATATCTCGTTTATGGATAACTGTTTCATTTACCTGTTGACTGACTGTAATAACTTAATTTATATTTTCTATGGCTTGTAGAAGACTTTAAATAACTTTATAACCTTATGTTATCCACTTATGTGTGTTTTATTTGTAATTTATGTATTAATGATGTCATGTATTTTACTTTTGCTTATATTTTACATCTTATATTTATTTGTTTACCTAGGATATTATGAATTGAGATAAGATTAGAACAATCATTGAGTTGTATGATGATGATGAGGATGATGAGAATGTCCTTCTGATGGCATGTATGTTCGAGTGTCACAGGAAGCATTACGAGAAACATCCTTGTAGGAATTCTATTTTACAATGTGAAGCATATGTGTTGGAGATTCTAAATGGCAACCCAGACAGATGTTATGAGAACCTTATGATGTAGCCCAATGTATTTAGGAAATTATGTAATCAACTTAAAGCATTTTGGGTTGAAAGATTCAAAAATTTTTTTTGTCTACGAAGAAGTTACAATTTTCTTACTTACTTCAGCTTACAATAAAAGAAATCGTGTTGTAGCAGAAAGATTTTAGCATTCAACCGAGACAATATTTAGACACTTTCACGGTATGTTGCATAAAGTTTGTGAGCTGGGCAGAATGATTATTGTTCCCCTAGATTTAAATTTGGTTCTTGATCATATAAAAAGGTATACGGGGTTCTACCATTTCTTTAAAGGATTGTGTGGGAGGTATAGATGGAACCCATGTCAATGCAAACGTGCCAGCAAATAGGCAAATCCCATTTCGTGGGAGGAAGGGTGATACCACCCAAAATGTCATGGTCGTTTGGTCGTTTGATATGTTGTTCACATATGTTCTAGCTGGGTGGGAATGATCTGCGAATGATTCAAAGATTTTATATGAATGCATTAATGATGAAGAATTGTAATTTTCATATCTATCACTAGGTAATATTATAAAAGTTAATGCTTGTATGACTATTTATATACAGTCTACTTTTATTTATAGTTCGTAAACATGACGGGAAAGTATTATTTGGTGGACTCCGGATATGCCAACCAGACTGGATTCTTGGCCCTTTTTCGGGGTCATTGTTACCACTTCCAAGAATGCCGTAGGACTAGGGCACCTTGTGGTCGAGAGGAAGTGTACAACCATAGACACTCGTCTTTGAGAAATGTGATTGAACAATGTTTTGGGATATTGAAGATGAGATTCCCTATTTTGAAACAAATGCATCCCTTTAAGTTTGAAACTCAAGTACTATTGTAATGGCATAATGTATATTTCACAATTTCATAAGAATCCAAAGTCAGACCGATATTATCTTTAATGGTCAAGCCACTGAGTCATCTTCTTCTTCACAAAGTGAACCTGCTGAAGATGTTGATGTTAATGCAAATGTTTCTACACCTCTGCTTCAACAAATGAATCATATGCATGGTTTAATTGCTAATAGAATCTGGCAGAGTGTGCAACACTCTTAATTGATATGCCAAAAGCTAGTAAATGGATGATTGTATAACTGTAATTTTTTAAGACATGGATAACTGTAGTAACTAATTGCTAAACAAATGGATAACTGTAATAACTTAATGAGTTAAAATTATATTTAATGTGTTTAATAATATATAATGCAGTAATGTATCAAGTAAAAGGTGAAGGACCTTTATGTACATGTGAGAGAGGTCCCATGAACCTATATCAGGCTCAAACTAACAAGAATAAGGGATGCTAATACTATAGGTGTCCAGATTGAGAGGTAAATTTGCTAATTGAAAATAATTGTTGTACTATTTATATTATTTTATGTACATAATAATGCTTTTTAAAATAATTGTACTTATTATTGTAGTCACACATCAATGTTTTTATATGGTTGGATGAATTACACTAAGGTGTAAAGGTTCATGAAAATGTTCATTGGTGATCTGGAGAATATCATTGTAAATTTGCAGGTTGAACAATTTAAACAAAAAATCCTCCTACATGGTGGTTGTGGATGCGTTGCTATTTGCATAATCTTTATGTTGGTTGTCATTTTCATGATACTTATTGTAATGGTTGAGAAGAAATGATGGGTTTGTAATATATTTGTAAATTAATTATGTTACATATTTTGTTATGATTTATATTTTGGCATGTAATATTAATGATACTTGTTTTGTTATGATATATATTTGGGCATGTAATATTTAATCTTATATGATAATAGATATGTAGAATATTGTATTGTATATCACTTGTGGTTAAGGAATGATGATTGGGGAGTAAGGAATATTGAATGCTAGGAATGAATGACATTACGATAACTTGAAAAGTCTGAAAAAAGGTATATGTTCTGTATTTTTTCTTATTTCAAAAGTTTTACAGTTAAACTGAATATTTGAATAACTTTATTAGTATTCTAATGCACTTTCTCTTGAAATTGAATTTTTTTTCAAGAGAAAGTGCATTAGAATACTAAATGTTTTATTATTATTATTATTATTATTATTTTATTTTATTTTATTAAAATATTTTATTTTTATTATTTCATTTCTATGTTTAGAATATGTTTGGATGTTCGGCTTTCCAATTTCAGGTATTGGTTTGATCCCGGACATTTTCAAAGTTAAATAATAGTTCTACGGAATGGTGGGATGTGATGATATATTTGTCTTTTTAAAAAAGATTTGGGATGATTTCAGCATTTTTTTTAAAGTGAAGGTTATTTTAGTAATTTCACATTATGGATGACACCATCGTAAATTCTTTGAAAAAGAATGGCATTGTGGTAGTTTTAGAGTAAAATGGAGGGTAAAAGACTCTTTTCACTTGAGAGAGTCTAGAAGCTTCTAGAAGGGGTGAGAAATATATATGTATATCTATAAGTTTTGAGCTAGAAAAGGCAAAATTGCCTTCCTCTCTTCCCATAAGTTCTGCCAGCCCTTTCCTTTTTCTCTTCATATCTCATTTTGCTCTTTTTATTCCTCCATTGAAGGTGTTTGAAGGTTAGGCTTAGTCCAAGATTGGTGGTGGTGGTTAGTGTTAGTGCTAGTAGCATGTAAGTGTTTCTTGCCACCACTTTTGTCCATTTTTTTCTTCTACTTCTCTCTTCATCTTCTTTTTCAATTATTGAAGTTTGAAGAATGAGTGTTCTGTATGATTTGTAGTGTTGGAAGTTTTGGGACTTAAAGGCTTCTATTCCTTTTCATTGATTTCTCCATTAAAGCTTTTAAAAAAAAGTTGGGGCTTCAAATTGAATTTCAAAATTTAATTTGGGGGTTTCTTCAATCCATCTTGAATTTGATATAGGAATGAATTTAACTTCCTTTTCTAATGTTTTAAAACTTTAGGAAGTGTTAGGTTAAGATTCCAACATGAATTGCAAAATGTATAAATTAAAGTTTACTTTATTTCATGAAAAATTGGGACTTTTATGTTTTGAGCATGCTAAATGTATTTAGACTTTGGATTATGCTTATTAGCATTGTTAGGGAAGTTTACCATTGAGACATGTATGCTATTAGATCACTCGTGCTTTTAATTTGAAATTAAAGTACACTTTATTGCATGATAATTCTAATGTTATGTAAGAACTTGAAATTTTAAATTATTTTTATAGTAATTGTACAATGATTGTAGATTTACAAAAGTCTCGGATCATCCATTGATGTCTTGGAACAAAAAGCTTAACTTTTGTTCAAAAAGAGTAGTTTGGAAAAAAGTGATAACATGTATGCTTTATTTGCTAATGCGTGTTCAATCATCCTACATTTTACTTAATTAATGTGTAGGGATCCTAATGGATGAATTGGGGTTTATTTGACAACTTATGGACCATTAGAGGTATTTTGGTCATTCATGTGTACATTAGTTGAGAATGTATGGTAGGTGGTTATTTAAAGTGCCTAAGTGTTTGTGTACGCCTATTGCATATGTTGAGCATGATAGGTAACACCTTGGAGAAATTATCAAAATTTGACCATACTTTAATGTTTGGAGCTAGGGTTCCACGGTGCAACATGACTTTTGCATGGAATTATAATTGTTTAAATGTTTTAAATTGTGCTTAGAATGTAGTCCAACATGATTTGGTGTTAAATTAACATATTTGAGTTGAAAGTTCCAGTATTCTTGCTAGGTAACATATAAATTGCCTAAATGTACTAATTTGGTTAAATTATGAATTTTGTTATGCCTTGATACTATATATATGCAAGCATTGAAATTGAAGGTTTAAAACCCTACTGAAAAGGATTTTAAGGTTTAAAGCCCTATTGAAAAGAGACATTAATTTAAGTAGAATTTTTGCTTGAGGAATGACTCATTAAAAGCTTGATGCATATAGATGCAGAACCAATGCTATAAGAATAATTATTATAGACATTGTTATTACATTGTTCATATTGATCATTTTTTTTTTCACACTATTGATATCATGTGTGAGTTATGATTTTTGAGAAGTTTTAAATAGTCAGAATTGAAAATAGAGGCACAAAGATGCCTGATGATTGATAAGTCCACCTGACTGGCCAATGGTTTCACATCGACTTGCGGACTAGTAATCCAGAATGACGGAATGTACAGAAGGACTATCTGAGGATTACTTTGTTGATGTGTATGTCACGAATATATAAGTTACACGTGGTGTGTGTGTGTGTCATCTGCACTGAATCTAAATAAGCAAACTGTTCATTTCAAAATTTATGCTTTTTAAACTATTATAAATAAGTTTATTATTCCGTTGTTTATGAACGAGTTATGGCTTCATTGTTTATAGGTAGATAATATTTAATGCTTATGTGTAAATGTATATTACCGAATACTTGTGAAGCATGTGGAAAGGGAAGTAGGAACATGTTAAAAAGAACAACGTTGCGTGCATGTTCCCTTAGGAATTCTTACTTCAGTCTGAAATGTTTAGGGGGGACAGTTGAATCATTTCTACTGAGTCATCGTTGCTCGCCCTACAGATGTATCACATTTTTCAGGAAAGAGGGAAGGAAAGGATGTTGCTTGAGCTCCAGAAAGCTTGAAGTGGCATATTTTTTTTTTGGTATTTTGTAGTTATGCTTGCATGTAATAGGTATAACTTAGATAACATGTATGTTACGTTATTCGGGGCCAGTCTGTTGGCTTAGTACTTCTGTACTTCTATGACATGTTATATTCAGGAGTTTTATGATTTATTTTTTCTATTGAGCATGTTTAGTGTATGTTAATTATAGTTAAGTTGTTTATCGCTTCCGCAGTGACAACTTTGAAGTCGTCTCGGGATCCGGGGTTCGAATCCTTTTCTATTTCCTTCTTATATTTTATTTTAGTCGTAACTTGGGTCTTTGGGATTCGGGACGTAACATTATCTGATAACGAGGAAGATAGATTCTCTATCTCAAATTTTTGTTGGTAATCAAGTTGGTTGTTAATATTTGACAACTAGAGCATTCCACCTCGAGCCATGGGATATGAGAGTTTATTATTGTATTAATATTTGATGAATTTGGATGTCAAATATATTTTTTTGAATTTGAATATCATGAATGAAGCTTTTGGTGGTTATTGGAATTTTTGCTAGTGTGCTTATTGGTGGAATTGTATAATAGTTTTTTTTTTTTTTTTGTTATTGCTTATTTGTGGTTTTTGAAAATGGTTCTTCTTCAGCTTTATATCTGTAATTTTTGGTTGTTTTTCTGGTTGAGATTTCAAGCCAACTTTTGTATTTTTATGGAAAGTAACATTAATAAAGTTCAAAAAATGTTTTGAATACATTTTTTTTTCTTTTCATTCTTTTGGTTATTTATGTTTTGTATCATCTTGATTTCTAGTAGTAGGCTAAGCCTAGAATATCTTAAACCATACTTAATTGGGCAGCCAATTATGAATCAAAAATTGCTTACCACCATTAGAAACAGGTTTTCAAATTGCCAAAACTCATAATATTGCCATGTGATATTACACTTGTGGGTCCAAGAAGTGAAAATGCATAAAAGAAAAAAAAAAGTTAAGTTTTAATAGATTGATAAGAAACCATAGTAGACAAGCTGATGAAATAAGTATACGTTATAGGCTACTGGTTGAACTTCCTTACAAGCATTATAAACTATATTGTTACTTCATATAATTAATTTTATATCAATTATATATCATCAAAGGCTTACAAACACATGTATGACATTTATCTTCACGATGCACCATTTGGCCTCCACGTGGTCTGTCTCCACAATAAGAAATGCAAAAAAATATTGTGTACAAATTTTGTCAATCAACTACTAAAATTATGTGTCTATGATATAAATAATTAATTATAAAAATAATTTTAAAAATGAAATAACAAATTAGAAACAGTCAGTACCAAACATGTTTTTTTGTTTTTCTTATATTTTTTTGCAACAGTTGGAGTTACCAAACATATTTTCAGTATTTTATTTTTAAAATTTTTGACGTTACCAAACGTATTTTGCATGTTTCTGCTTGAGTAAAACCCGTAACGAAATTTCGTCACCAAACATACTTTCGCTTTCAATTCAAAATACTATACAATAAAAACATTGTTTCTGTTTTATCTAAAAACAAAACATTTAAAACAAAACGCATACCAATGGGCCCTTTCAGAGTTGCTTGTAATGTGGTTTCTAAATTTTTGACACACTTAAATCATGTTTTAACATATTTGTTCTAGATTTCAATAAGAACTAATGTGTTGAATCACAAAATAATTTATTGAAAAGAAATTTTAAATTTTAACAGATTTGTTGAAATCTAGAACAAATGTGTTTGAATTGTATGTTGATTTAAAGAAATGTCAATTTTTTTCAACAAGGATTTGCAAAAGTCTTGTAATTTCAGACACAAAAATAGACAAGGTTCATAATTTTAACAATATAATTATTAGCTATTAGTGAGATAAGACTTTAGATTTCTCCAACTAAACCATAAGCATTTTGGATTCTAGATTCTCTAATTGGAATTAGAATGTAAAATGTATATTGTTACAAAATATTCATCAAAATAATTTAATCAGTCTTTTACTTGGAAAAGACGAAGAAGTTTTGATCAATTACAAATATTTGACATATGCAAATTTTGCCGCTGTCAGCTATACATAGCTATATATATATATATCTATATATATCATCTCCAACAATCAATGCATGGGTTATCCCGCGAAGACTCTCTGCTATCTTTCCTGGCCTTGTCTGCATTAGCCAATCATCAACCTGTGAGAATAACATTTACTATGCTCCTCCCCCTAATGGAAGGTTGGGCCTTTGCAATGTCTGCGAAAGGTTCTATGAAGTTGGGCCTCTTCATTTGTAGTGGTCTTACAGATATAGATTGGGCTAATATGAGGCCCGTATTCTGCCTATCTTGCCCGCTTTTAGCCTTTGATGACTGGCTTTTACGTACTCTACATATTTTTGTATATATGTAAATTATATGGTGCAAATTATTTTTTATTGGACTGTTAGATTAAATTAGCAACATTCGTGGAGGACAATTGTAAATTTATCAAATAAATATTAATTTTACATAATTAATTAATATTTTTGTTCAAAAAGCTTTTAGATCCGTCGATTGATCATCTATCACAATGCATGCATGTTTTGATCAAAACCAACAAAGTCCTTTTTCTTTTTTCAGAAAAATATGTACTAATATATTATTATTAGTATACATGCATGTTTCTCTTGTGCTTTAATATTTAAGGTTGAGTTTTGAGGCTCACGTGTGCTAGCTTTTGTTTTGGGTGTTAATTGTGTGTCATATATAGTACAAATCCTTGTTTTTTAATTAACAATTTATGTTCTGTAACACCACCGTGGGATATTTCCTATGACGAATTTTTAATTCCTTTGATTGAATTATTGTATAATGATTATGTCCTCTTCTTCATGAAATTAATGATAATGTTCTTCTTTCAGTGAAATTAACGATCTTATTAAACGTTTAGTATAAATCTATAAAATAAAAAAAATTGTTCCGAGTGTAAATAAAAGAATGGTTAATTTGTGTTTGTTGTTCTTCCCTCACATCCACGGGTGTAATGGAGCATATTCAGAGTTTCATTGTTTATTTCTAATTTTTCAGTTAATAAAATTTAACTAACCTTCCAATATATATATATATATAACTCCCAACTGATTGTCATAGTGTTAATAGTACTCGTACTGCAATAACACTGAAAAAGTATATATTTACGCTGTGAGTGACGGAGCGGAAAACTTATTTGGAGTCTCGGAGAGGGCATTTTAGAGAACATACTTATATTGTAGGTTATTTTAAAATTTTTAGTGGAATATTTGTACAATTTTAAAAAAATTATAGATATAAAGTAGAAATAAAAAGAAAATTGAGTGGATGCATGGGCCCCGCTCGGCCATTGCGTGTCTAATAGTGTAATAATACAACAAAGAAACAGACTTGTATATGAAAATTTTCATATCCAATAATGTGGCATAATTGACATTCATGGATCTCAAACATAAAAGATAAGCTTTCATTTGATTATAAGTATGGCAATGTTACAATTATTATTACAAATAACAATTCCCTGTAAAATTTATTTTTGCAAAACATTTTACATCCTTGTAATTAAGTTGTATCTACTCATTTAATTCCTCACAAATATTTTGAAGAGATCAAAAGTCGTGCAACCTTTATTTTTATCTTCATCAACAATAAGAAATACCCACGAGGATTAAGGCCCTAATTGCCCACGCATAAACATAAAACTAATTCGGGTCGTCGGAATCTGACACACACGCCGGAGCTTCTCAACGTGATTTCGGAGTATCCGTTAAATTCTGTCTCCTCAAATTATTATAAAATTTTCCTATGAACTCCTCAGCAGCTTCGTCCACGTGGCTACCCTCGTCCACGTCCCCTAACGGAAACGGCGTTATCCTCAGTTGCCTCACCAGTGGGGTTCTCCCGAACCCCGGGAGCGCCGGCGAGGCCGCCTCGCTGTTGAGCAACTGCAACGCCTTCATCACGGCATTGACGGTGGCTGCGTCGTCGTCTGTGGGTGACGCGTGAACACATGAAAAGAAGTGTGAGTGGTGGAGGATGTGGTGTTTGAGCTTGCTGACGTGGGAATGGAATGCCGGGCTGTTACTGCAAGTGAACTCGTACTCGGGCGGGTCTGTGGAGGACACGTGTGGATCGTGTGATAGGGTGTTGGAGGTAGACCCGGTGTGGTGGTGGAACATGAGGTTGCGTATGGCCTTCCCTGCGATCTTGCCACGTTTCATCATCATGTTGAGATCCACCATCAGTTTTCGCTTTGACATGCCCTTCCTCAACATGAAGAACAACACACGTACTATGTTCCACACTCTTTTACTTACCACCTCCACAGGTGCCTTTGGTTCCATATCTGTAATATTGTTAGATATATATGTGTGTGTATGTATTTATGGAGAGAGAGAGTTTCTGTTTAGAGAGAGTGGATTTAGATGAAGAGAGAGAAAGTTTGAAAGAAAGAGTGAGAGAAGATGGGTTTTTGATTCGACTGGATGCAAGAGAGCGAGGGCGGCTTAAAAAGGCAGCTTGGGAGGAAGAGGACAAACAGGTTTATAATTCAAAAGTAAGTCAGAATTTCTTGCTAGTGCATAGTATTTCAATACTTTATTCTATATTTTATTGGCTCAATTATTAGTGATAAAGTGTGATTTTTTTTTTTTTTTTTTCATATAAAGTGTGATTAGAAATCTGTGACTTTAATTCGATTTCTTTTTGTTTAATTTAAAGGTCGGGTACACGCGTTCAATGCAGTTGATTTGATCGCATGTGATTAACATTCCATTAATGCCTAACATAATGTTGTAAGGCAACAAATTAAAAAATAAAAGTATATTAATAATAAAATAATTTAGATTTAAATAAAATGTCATTATTTGCAAAAAAAATTTAAAAATTGTAGTATGGAAAAATTTGAAACACAAAATACGAGAATTAAGCTCATAAAATTGAACTAATAAATTTAAGGAAGAAGAGAAAAAAAAAAGTTATTGCACATACATTATCACGTTGAAGAAGAAATTTTAAGAGAAAAAAAACAAATAAACAAAAGATGAAGAAGAACTAAAATAAAATAACTTTGAGGAGGGAAAAAAATAAGAGTTTGATCCAGTGAAATGCAAAATATTTTAAAGGAAAATAAAAAAAAAATTTAAAAAGAATAAGAAGGAGAAGAGTAAAAGAGAAGCAAAAGAGGAATTAGAAAGAATATTTAAAAATAGAAATTTTAGGGGGTTAATAAAACAATGAGGATAAAAAATTCCGTAACATTTTTCATATATGGTTTAACTGGAAAGAATATTTTTTATTCAAACTTCTATAACAAAATTTTTTTTTTTTTTGAGTCGTGAACATACAGGATTATGAAATGCGTATAATACAAAATTCGAAATGTAAAATTTTATTACCAAAAAAATAAAATAAAATGATGCACAATAAGTTTCAAAACAAGCTCTCGATTATAAAATTGGAGAGGAAAACCCCTGACAATCGAAAATTTTATTAACCTATTGCATTGCAAAATTAAATTTGAGTAAATAATTAAGCAGATATACCTTTATTTGTCATATGTGTGTGTGTGTGTATATATATATATATATATATATCACTGCCTAAAGTTTCATACCGCTATCACAGGCAGAAAGAGCCAAAGAGGTAGTAACTTCTTCCCTTGAAAAAGGTCTTTGCCAGTATGACACGTGTCCCATTCTATCATTGGTGAATTTCTTCCTCCTTAAGAAAAAAGTCTTATCATATTGGCGTTCAACGCAGCGGAAAGAAAAGCTTTATACTTTATTTATTTATATATAATTTTATTTTTCCTCGATGAATGAAAATGTATATTAAAATAAAAGAATACAAAAGTAAAACTCGGGAATAGAGAGAGGGCACAAAGATTACCTTCACGAAAGGACTATAAAAATTTGAACGCACTTAACTCGTGTCTCAATTCATTTGTTCTAAATTTAATGTATCTTGCTACAATTTAGGAGCAATGTTACACGTCATGAAATTATTTTATAAATTTGTATCACGAATGATATGGCAGGTAACGTGGAGAGTTAGTATTGGTGGGATTCCCCCATACACAAAGTCCCATGATATTATCACCGAATCCCACCAATACTAACTATTCACGTTACCTGCCACATCATTCATGATAAAATTCATGAAATAATTTCATGATGTTTAGCATTTCTCCTAAAAGATAGCTTAACTTCTCCCAAAATCTACTACAATCATCCCTTCTATATATTTATTTGTTGATCACAAATTCTCTAAGATTGTCTTTAATTACCATCTTAATCTACAAAAAAATATTTAACATAAATCACATTAAACATTTTTATTTGTCTTTTTAAATTAGAAATTTTATGAGATACAGGTTCTTGTTAGAATTCCTTTAATTTGAATTTCTTTTAGTAATAATAATTGAAATTGGAGTAGTTAAAAAGTTATTTTGTTTATTACGGTAGTTTGAAATTTTTTTATTTTATTATTGTTGAAGGTCGCCTCCTCTCAAGTAATTTTTTAGCTTCGTTTATACCATAATGTAGTTAATGCATATGGGAAAAGACAAAATTGTTGAAAAAATTAAATGAAAATTACATGTATGCGATGTAAGTGATATTGAATGAGTGACAGAATGTCTGTCATAGTATCGTTGGGATATAACATGGTGGTAGAATGTCTGTTAAGTAATGAACAGACGCGAGAGTGTTAGTTCGTAATGAGCAAATATTTAAATATGAATTACGAACAGACACTTCTAGCGAAAGATCACAACTCTTACACCGAAAGATCACAACTCTTAACGCTTGGAGTGAAACAACATGTCTCATGCCTATTCGGACAAACGTGAAAAGGCACCTAGTGGTTTATAAATAGGCCGATTAGCCTCATTTGTAAAAGATATGTTTTCTGATTTCTTTTCCTTCTCTCTACGTCTCTAATCTCCCTTTCTATATAGCCTAACACAAGTGGTCGTATATCAAGTTTTCGTGGTCTGGTTTCAATCAACAGTTCAAGAGAGTCAATTTAAAGAGAGAGTACTAACACATTGGTGGTTTGCAGAAGCTCAATTGGTTTGAAGTGTTGCTACCAATCGAGATAAGATCGTTGTATCCTGGGAGACAATCGCCAAGAGTCCGTTCAATACCATTGCGGGGCGATAATTGTCTTAAGGAGATCGAATTTAATTTGAGCCTCGGTCTACAATCAGGTTCTATTTATTAATGTTATTGTTGTGTATTGAATAAATAAATTGTACTTTTTATTTCAATCGAGTGTTGTTTATTTATGGTATATTAAATTAAATAATAGAAAATCCAAAGTATTATTATTAATATTATTTTTTTAACAATATTAAGACAATTAATTTCGTGTTTTCGTATAATTGGATTTATATTATTTAATTACGTGATTAAACCTGTCCGTGTATTTCATACAATCAGATGGATGACTCCTCCCAAATTTAATGGGAAATGCTATGGGTGCAAAAGGAACGGGCACCGTACTAAAGATTGTCCTAGAAGAGTACAAAAGCTCTACAAATTAAAGTCAACTGAGGTGCACATGAAGAAACTGGTTATTAAAGAATCAGATAGAGATCTGTCAACCATGGTTTCAAAGATTGACTTGGTAGACAAAATCCGAGGGTGGTGGGTGGACACTGGAACTACTTGCCATATCTGCTCAGATAGGAGTAAATTTACTACTTATAAAGTAGTAGAACCTGGAGAACGAGTCTTCATGGGGAACTTCGCTACTGCCAAAGTTGAAGGTCAAGGAAAAATTGTGTTAAAGATGTCCTCAGGGAAAGAACTCACACTCAATGATGTGTTGCATGTACCAGATATCCAGAAAAATCTTGTATCTGGAGCCTTGCTGAGCAAAAATGGGTTCAAATTAGTATTTGTTGATCAAAATGTACTTATTACTAAAAATGGTGTGTATGTGGGAAAATGGTCTTTGAGTGAGAATTTATTTAAACTCAATGTAATAACCGATATTCTCAAACTTTATAATAAAGTCAATGCTTCTTCTTATTTGATCGAGTCTTCTATTATGTGGCATGGTAGACTAGGACATGTTAATTATGATGCAATACGCAGATTAATTAATATGGATTTACTACCTAAATTTAATATTGACTCAACAAATAAGTGTGAAACGTGTGTAGAAGCAAAGTCAACGAAAACTCCTTTTAACTCCATAAAGAGGAGTACAAAACCTCTAGAATTAATTCACAGTGATGTCTGTGACTTAAAGTGTGTGCAAACTAGAGGTGAAAAAAAGTATTTCATTACTTTTATTGATGATTGCACAAGGTACTGTTATGTCTATTTGCTTCGTAGCAAAGATGAAGTCTTAGAAATGTTTAAACATTATAAGAATGAGGTAGAGAATCAAACTGGCAAAAAGATAAAAATAATAATAAGTGATAGGGGTGGTGAATATGAAACACCATTTGCTGACCTTTGTTCAGAATTTGGTATCATTCATCAAACCACGGCTCCCTACTCACCTCAACAAAATGGTATTGCTGAACGCAAGAATCGTACTCTTAAAGAGATGATGAATGCCTTATTGATAAGTTCTGGATTACCACAGAACTTGTGGGGGGAAGCTTTGCTTTCTACGAACCATATTTTCAATAAAATACCTCACAAAAAATCTAATAAGACACCTTATGAGTTATGGAAAAATCGAAGACCTTCTTATAAATACTTGAAAGTGTGGGGGTGTCTTGCTAAGGTGGTTGTTCCTGATCCAAAGAAAGTTAGGATAGGTCCTTAAACTATTGATTGTATTTTCATTGGTTATGCTAACAATAGTAGTGCCTATAGATTCCTTGTGCATAAATCTGACATTACTGATATACATATCAATACTATTATTGAGTCCAGGAATGCAACGTTCTTTGAGAATGTATTTCCTTGTAAAAATATACATGATAATATCTCTCTTAAAAGAGATCATGATACTATTAATAATGATAGTCAAGAAACTATAGAACTAAAGTCTATAGAAAAGGGAAATGAGGATGAACTTAGACGTAGTAAGAGAACTAAGATGTCTAAGTCATTTGGTCCTGATTTCTTAACATATTTATTGGAAAGTGAGCCTCAAACATACACTGAAGCTGTGTCTTCTCCAGGAGCTCCTTTGTGAAAAGAGGCTATTAATAGTGAAATTGAATCCATCTTACAAAACCATACTTGGGAATTGGTGGATCTTCCTCCTGGAAATAAACCACTTGGTTATAAGTGGATTTTCAAAAGGAAGATGAAAGCTGATGGATCAATAGATAAGTATAAAGCCAGACTTGTAGCTAAAGGTTACAAACAAAAAGAGGGCTTAGATTACTTTGACACATACTCACCGATAACAAGAATTACATCCATTAGAATGTTAATCGCAATTGCAGCATTGCAAAATCTCAAAATATATCAAATGGATGTTAAAACAACATTCTTGAATGGTGAGTTGGATGAAGAAATTTATATGGAACAACCAGAAGGGTTTATTGTTCCAGGACAAGAGAAGAAAGTGTGCAGACTTGTTAAATCTCTTTATGGATTAAAACAAGCACCTAAACAATGGCATGAGAAATTTGATAAAGTGATGTTATCAAACGAATTTAAAATCAACGAGTGTGATAAATGTGTGTATACTAAGAGAACTCAAGATGAATATGTGATTGTCTGCCTATATGTGGATGATATGTTAATCATGGGTAGTAATGACACCATTAAAGCTACTAAGAAAATGCTGACGAATAACTTTGATATGAAAGATATGGGTATTGCTGATGTTATTCTAGGAATTAAAATTTCTAAAACATCAGAAGGTCTAATGTTATCTCAATCTTACTATATTGAGAAAATACTAGATAAATTCAATAAGAATGACAGGAATATTTCTAAGACTCCTGTAGATTTAAATCTTCATTTATCAAAGAATAATGGTCCTGGCATATCACAACTCGAGTATTCTCGGATCATAGGCAGTCTAATGTATGTGATGAACTGCACACGACCCGATATAGTTTACTCAGTAAATAGACTGAGTAGATATACTAGTAATCTAGGAAAGGATCACTGGACAGCAATAATTAGGGTATTAAGATATTTGAGATACACCCTGAATTTGGGATTACATTATACAAAGTACCCAGCTGTTTTTGAGGGATACAGTGATGCTAACTGGATTTCAGATACAAAAGATTCAAAATCCACGAGTGGATATATCTTTACTCTTGGTGGTGCTGCCGTATCTTGGAAATCTTCAAAACAAACGTGTATTGCCAGATCCACAATGGAATCTGAATTCATTGCTTTGGATAAGGCAAGTGAAGAAGTAGAGTGGCTTCGTAACTTCCTAGAGGATATTCCAAATTGGCCGAAACCTGTGCCTGCGATTTGTATACATTGTGATAGTCAATCAGCAATTGGGAGGGCACAAAGTCATATATATAATGGTAAATCTCGGCATATAAGAAGGAGACATAATACCATTAAGCAGTTGCTCTCAAATGGAATAATTTTCATTGAATATGTTAAGTCCATGGACAATCTAGCAGATCCTTTTACAAAAGGTTTACCAAGAGAGCAAGTATATAAGTCATCAAGGGGAATGCGCTTAAAGCCTATATTTACCGAGTCACCTTAATGAAAATCCCATCTAGTTGACTGGAGATCCCAAGATCTAGATTCAAAGAGACAACTGAAGTTTTGAGTGGCTCATCAGTAGCACTGAAAAGATGTATATCTTCTACCCATTTATATGATGACACAGTGCTGCCTGTCGTGTGAATTAGGTTAAGTTACGCTTTTAGTGATTCCTATATCTTGAAAATCCAAGTGGGGTATGGCAGGATATTCTTAATAGAGAATCACCTATATGAGTGTGAAGTGGGCCGCTTCTATGAGAACGAAAGGCTAAATTTTCTAGAGCACTCATGAATACCAGGATTTGTTCAGGGCTAAACTGAACACAACCGAAAGAACCAACTTTGTGCGGAAATGTGTTGTGTGTATACTATTGTCTGGTTTTACACAAACGGCTGAATAGTTCAAGATTTTATGTCACTAGTTAGCCAAGTAAATCCGATAGTATTACACTAAGGAAGATTCAAAGCCAAAAGTTATCTATCCCGATGCAATAACTTTTCAATTGTACTATCTCTAGTGTCAGTCGAGTATTTTTTTACATTTGAGGTTAATTTTCATTTATGTGGGGGATTGTTGGAAAAATTAAATGAAAATTACATGTATGCGATGTAAGTGATATTGAATGAGTGGCAGAATGTCTGTCATAGTATCGTTGGGATATAACATGGTGGTAGAATGTCTGTTAAGTAATGAACAGACACGAGAGTGTTAGTTCGTAATGAGCAAATATTTAAATATGAATTACGAACAGACACTTCCAGCGAAAGATCACAACTCTTACACCGAAAGATCACAACTCTTAACGCTTGGAGTGAAACAACATGTCTCATGCCTATTCGGACAAACGTGAAAAGGCACCTAGTGGTCTATAAATAGGCCGATTAGCCTCATTTGTAAAAGATATGTTTTCTGATTTCTTTTCCTTCTCTCTACGTCTCTAATCTCCCTTTCTATATAGCCTAACACAAGTGGTCGTATATCAAGTTTTCGTGGTCTGGTTTCAATCAACAGTTCAAGAGAGTCAAGTCAAAGAGAGAGTACTAACACATTGGTGGTTCGCAGAATCTCAATTGGTTTGAAGTGTTGCTACCAATCGAGATGAAGGTCGTTGTATCCTGGGAGACAATTGCCAAGAGTCTGTTCAACACCATTGCGGGGCGATAATTGTCTTAAGGAGATCGAATTTAATTTGAGCCTCGGTCTACAATCAGGTTCTATTTATTAATGTTATTGTTGTGTATTGAATAAATAAATTGTACTTTTTATTTCAATCGAGTGTTGTTTATTTATGGTATATTGAATTAAATAATAGAAAATTCAAAGTATTATTATTAATATTATTTTTCTAACAAAAATACCATAGCTGTTGCCATTACCAACCTTGATTATGTTCTTACGTAAACAAGCTTTGCAGTAGCAATGGCTACTTTCCTTTTGGTCACTAGGTCTGGACATAAGAAATGGTATTGGCTTCGGCCCTAACCTTGGGCTACTATTCTGTCCGACTTTAAAAACTGCTGTTCCCACGGTTGCAGACGTTTGTAGGATAAGTAGGGTATATATAATACAATTGGGTCAGAGGTTTGTATATGATAAGTAGGGTAAGATATTCCTTCAAGTTACCGTCTGAAATTGATTGAAGCAAAAAATATCACTCCCTTGCGCGATTCGGTTTGGGGTCAACTTCTTGCAAGACAAACAAAGAGGAGATGTGACCAGACACTGATGAGATGCCAACAGACACTCTGACGCTCAAGTCAGTGATCGACATTCTTAAAATATGAATTGTGAAATTGCATTTATTATTGCGTAACTTGATTCGTCACTAGCCTCTCATATTTATGAAGGCATAACCGTCTTATATGAGATTTAAATTGTGATATCCAATGACCGTATTTCACTATTGCAATTGCTCATTATCTCTCCATATCAATGGTCACCGAACTCTTTAGATTACCTCATCTCATTAGATTACCTTATCACTGCCTAGGACCGCCAATTTTGGAGGGCCCCCAATTTTTAACTAAAGCCAATGGTACTACTGGCCTATTTCTTTTTTTTTTTTGTTAACTATGATCATTTTACCAAATCCAATACTACTGAACCTCATTTAATTTTTTTTTATTAACTATGGTTCATTTAACCAAATTCAATACTACTGGGCCTCATTTTCAAAAAAAAAAAATTATTAATTATAGTCCATTTAACCAAACGGTCCAAACCCAATATTACTTGGCCTCATTTTAAAAAAAAAAAAAATACTAACTAAAGATCCAATTTGTCTCTTTTCTTATTTAGGATTTGCCAGATTGTTGTTTGTGTTTTAACTTTTTTTTCTTCTTTTTCCTTCACAGTTCATTTTCCCTCATTTTTTTTCTTTCTTCATGGCCAAACAGCAATAAGCAATGATTATGATATCTATTGAAAAAGATATATTGAAGAAACTTGATTGGAACACTTTAATTGATAATTTTGTAACTCAAAATGCAAGACAGTCACATTTACTTTGATATGAAGTTGAATTTCAATTTTTGTGATTAAGGTGTGTTGAATATTTCTTTTTAATTTTTTGATATGAATTATCGTGCTATTTATAAAGCACCAAGACCGAAATTTTTTTTTTTCTGTTTTCAACATAAATATATTTTCTGTGTTTATCATTTCATATTAATAAAATTTTGCATTATTATAAAATTTATGCATGTGTGAAACCTTATATATAAGGGCGTAACATTTAAAAATTCACCTGAAATTTTTAAAATTTTGTGAATCTCAGCCGGCCTGGGATTATTGTTCTCTTTTAGAAATAAGGTTACCTTTTAAAACTCTTTCTTGTTGTTCTCTGTCAAATTTATCATGCATATTAGAATGAATGCTGTAGATTTATGAACGATGAATGCAGAATGTTTTAAAGGGGAAAAAAATTAAGAAGGGAAAGACCTTGACTCTGATAGATGCATGCGGTTGCTTGATTTAAATGCCTAAGTTTCAGGGATTTTTTTTTTTAATTTTAATGCCAAAAAAAGTAAATATATAATTATGTGACATCATCATCATATAGCCATATACATGTAATTTAGATCTTTAAATCATTTTACGATTTTTAAAATGGACCTGACATTGGCATTCCACCAATATTCTCTTGCACTCTACTCTCATTTTTAAAAATAAAATAAAATTACAAAGGTAGTCATATGCTATACCATCCTTGATTTATATTTTTTTAGTACCTTAATTGCCCTTCTAAATCAAGACTCAATTCTAATTCTATTTTATCTTACTGAAAATAAAGTATTTTCAATTGCATCCTTGTTATCACATGTAATTTGTGATTGATTTTGTTTTTGCTTTAGGTCTACAATAGAACAATCCATTTACTGTCATCCAAATACTATAGTTTAGATATTTTTCAATTGAAACTTGTTGTTCGTGTCTTTATCTTATATAACTAAAAGAATCAAAATTTTGAAATATTGTCTTTTTACTCACCGAACGTGCAATTTATTTTCCATGTGTCTTATTTATAAATAACATAAATTAAAAATTAGAAACATACCATCAATTTGTGAACAAACAAAACAAAAAGGAAAGGGAAAAATAAAAAGCAAAGGAAGAAAAATATTATATTAATTTTTTTATTTTTATTTTTTGAAAATTTGATGCAAAGGCTCCTTAGCTAAATTAAGACAACTACAATTGGAAAAGGATTTCATAGAGTCATGTTTTTCTCTTTTCATCTTTTAATTTCTAAAAGTTTCCTGTTAAAATAAAAAAGTTTTTCTTAGTTTTCTTAAAGAAGTATATATCATAATTTTTATTTAAGTAAAATTAAACTTTCTTTTGATTTTAAATACAATTAATTTTTTTCCAAATAGGTTTTATTCATTGATATAATGTTTGTTTTCAACTCAAATACTTTTTTAATATATCTATGGGTAATCTTTTATTAAGAACTTATTCCCAACTTATCTAATCACGTCAGTTTTATTATCCTAATCACATGCATTTGATCAATACTCTGTAAATCATTATATTGAATCCTAAACTTTTCTACTTCTAAAATAAATGTTGATAAATTGATTCAACAAGAAGAAATAATATTTTTAAAATCAATATTATTTTAAAAAAAAGATGGGAGTAGAGTACCAGAGAATATTGATGGAGTGCCAATATTAACTCCCTTTTAAAATTTCAAAATTAATAATGATTGTGCACAATCATAGTCTAAAAAACAGAGGACTAGTGAATTATTACATGAGATCACTCATATCTAAACAATTTTCTTATATTTTTCAATTATACATATATGTTTATTTAGTGTAATGAATTTGATATTTTATTATTGGGTAAAGTGCAAAAAACACCATCACTATATACCAAATGTGCAAACTCCACTGTAGTGCAAAAAAACTCCCTCATTGTTCACAAAATGTGCAAATAAGCACATTTTGTCATTTTAACAACTAAAATGTCTAAAACACCCTTACATTCTAGTATTATGTTTAGATATCCAAAAATGGCTCATTCGAATATTATTTTCTTATTTATTTAAAAAATGTGCGAATACTTCCTTATTTTCACTTGTCGAGCTCATTTGAAATAATATAATAATTAAAATATATTTTTAGTTAATAAAAAATAAAAAATATTGCATCCAAACATGACACAAGAGTTTTAAAGGTTATGAGAGGCATTTTGGTCATTTAAAAAGAAATTTTCGACGAATGGAGTGTTTGCACAGATTGTAAAAATGCAAAAAATTATATGCACATAATAAACTGTTAAAATATCAAATTACCCTTAAATTTATAAAGAAGAGAAATTAAAGGGATGTCTTACTTGTAAGACATTTGTATTAATCTTTTGTGCTAATTTATTCGATTCATGTTGAGCGGCGCTGGAATGCATCGTTTGGAAGAGCGAGGGTGTATTTATCTTTTGTGCTATTACTTTTGAGGTATTTTTAAAAGTTAATTTAATTTAAGGTAAATTACCTTGACTTCCCTTAAGGTTTGACTTAATTACTAACATATTGAAGTGGTAAAAAAAATTTAGTTAACTTTCCCTAAAATTTGTTTGAAATAACTAGGGGTGCACAAAGAACCATTGGAACTGGAACCGGAACCGAAGGGAACTGTATCGAACTGTTGGCTACAGTTCCTAAAATTAGGAACCGTTACCAACGGTTCCGGTTATATTATATATCTATATATATATAGGGTGCCATTTTTAGATTGTAGGTCTCACATTTATTCAATGAATAGTATATTTTTGTATTTTTAAGCTTCATTGAATCATTTATAAAAAAATAAAAAATAAAAACTGAAAACCGCGGTTCGAAACCGGAACCTAACCGAGAATTGCAGTTCGGTTCCTCATGGTTCCGGTTTCGGTTCCATAAATTAGGAACTGTTAGTAATGATTTCGATTTCGATTCCACCAAGAATCGTGAAGAATCGTACCGTGTGCACCCCTAAAAATAACTGTTGCCTCCCTTACCTTTGGTTTACCGTAAGCGCAGTTAAAAATTAACTCTTAAATTTCAAAAATACCTTTCTCCTCTCCCTCCATACTTAGACGTCTCACTAATGCACTACAAACGTCTTCAATCCATCCATCTTAACAACTAACCACCAGGTCCACCAGTAATAATGGTAAAAACATTGCCATTGTTCATCATTATCATCCAACAATCTAAGGTCTAAGTCATCATTACTCAAACCCATTTCACAATGCGACATGCACATAGAATACAACTGTTTGCATTGGTTGATTATGTACGACTTTGTAAATTTATATATATATATAAAGAATTGGATTTATCTTTGAACATACTGATTGTGACGTAGGACAATTCGTTTTGGAGTTTGAAGAAGAGATTTGACCAAAAATTGATAAAACGCATTAGTCCGAAAAAACGGATATAACTTTTTGGTCGATTGTCAGAATAACTATTATAATATGTTTTCGAAAGAGGATTGAGCGCTCTATACGACCCAACCAAGGTGGAACCCGGTTGAGATCGTTTTCATCCTCAAATTCGCACTCTAAAGCGGTCTGACGGGAGGTTCAAGTTTTAGTGTTTTCTTTCCTTTTTTGTTTTTTTTGGAAATAGATTTTCTTTTCCTGTTAGGATTAGAATTTCTACAAGTTTCTTTCATTTTTAGGTTTCCTAGTACTGTTAGGATTATGATTTTTCTATTATAAATATATGTACTGCCATATGGTAGATATCAATCAATTTATCAATAAAATTTTACTTTGGCTTAATCCGTTATACTTTCTTTCTGTGTCAGATTGTATTATAAATTACATCAATATTGACGTGATTATATATATAAAATACATCGGAGAAGTAATTGATGTGCACGGTAAAATGAATATCAACTAATAGAATTAAAATGTCTGTAAATATGACCTTGGTCCTGTAACGTTTCGGCCCTGTTTGGCAGAGCTTTTGCTTCGGCTTTTACGTAGAAAAAAAAGAGAAGCAGAAGCTAAATCAGGAGGGCAGAGCTTTTGCTTCGGCTTTTACGTAGAAAAAAAAGAGAAGCAGAAGCTAAATCAGGAAGCTGGTACCCCAGCTTCCTTTAAACGCTCTTTTTGGACTCCGAAGCTCTTCCGCCTTACCAATCCAAACACTCTCCAAAACGGCTTTTGAGCTTGAAAAGCCGAAAGCCGTTTTTCAAAAGCCAATCTAAACAAGACCTTCGTATTAGTTGCTTTTTTGTTGTTCATATGTGAAACAAATTAGTTCCAACGATTATATGAGTAAAGCTTCGTATTGGTTGCTTTTTTGCTTGTTTATATGTGAATCAAATTACTTCCAACGATTATATGTGTAACGCTTCGTATTGGTTGCTTTTTTGGTTGTTCATATGTGAACCAAATTAGTTCCAACGATTTTTTCAATTTTCAAAATCATCACACTGAACATATATAAGATATAATTTTAGAATATGGAAATTGGTTATTTTTCAATAGAAATCAATACAAATCTTGGGCGACAACCGGCAGTGGTGGCAAAAGGGGTTGTCCTGGTTGAGAGAGAGAGAGTGGGAATTTTAAGGGCAAGGGTCTCAGAGTAAGTTTTGTTAAATTTTAATCTGATGGCAATTAGAATAAACCTCATGGGCGGTGGAGGTAATTTACCCTTTAATTTATTATCACTTTTGATAGTCTAATTACAAATACACTAACTTTTAAATAGTATATGATCATAAAAAACTTTTTAAAAACTAATATAAATACGAAATTGATATTATTTGAGTCCAAATTGCCCTTAAAGTCTACGTTACTAAAACTTTTACTGCACAATGTAATAGTTTTATTACATTTTTGTAATACTTTAACTGAATGGTACTATATTTTTATTGCACAAAACATTAAGTAGTATACCATTTTTTGTAAGGGTGTCCATTCGAAAGATTTGGCAACAGTCTAAAACTTTTATTGCACAATTTAATAATTTTACTGCATTAATATAATAGTTTAGCTGCATCGTGTTATAATTTTATTGCACAAAATATTAAGCAGTGTACAATGAGGTGCAGATGGGTAATTCAATCATGTGTATTGAATAACAGTGAAAAGTGTCAAATACTTTTGTATAAGTTGCTTTTTGACTATATATTATTTGAATCTTGATATATTTGTAATTAGGCCACCAAAAAAGGTCAAAAATTAAATTAACCTTATTTTTAATGCAATAATATTCCATTTTGATACTAAATGTAAAAGGGATATTACAGTAAATTTAATAAGATTATGTTCTCCTTTTATGGTGAGGCTGACTAGGTTAGGAAAGTGCAGATTATGTTTAATGATTTTTCTTAATGAATAAGAAATAAGACAATATAAATATATTATATAGTTGAATCTGAATATGTATTGTCCAATGCCAAAACTCTCTCTCTCAATTATTATTTTTGAAGATCAATAACAAGCTTTTGGACGGTGGAATACAGTACTGTTGATTTTTGTTACGGGTTAAACTACTTTGAGGTAACGTAATTTTACTCTCGCATTGACTTATATAATTTTTCTTACACCAAAGAGTAGATTATTATTGTTATTATTATTTTCTCATAACTGATTCACAAAGATTGAATTATTCTTTATTTTCCTTTCCCTCCTAGTTAGGATCATCCTTTCTTTTGTCTTCCAAACCACGAAAATTCAATAAATAAACTATAATTTTATTTTACCAAAAGAAAACTGATATTCTATTTTAACCTTGTTAAGAAAAACGAAATCTAGATCTTGAGTTCAAGACGAGAGGGTACTCATAGACTAATTTTTTCCATCAATATGAAAATTAAAGTCCGAATCTAGCCAATTGAATCTTGTATACTATTAATAAATAAAAAACAAAAAATAGTATTTTTTTCACAAAAAAAAATTAGAAATAAACTTTTTAGTTTTTACCGATATAGAAATCAGACATTAGCTTGACGTGCCGTCCATGAAGAGCCAAAGACTTGCGTTTTTTTAATTTATTATCACTATTAGCTTTTGGGCAATACGAAACATAGCTACAAAGAAGGAAATAAAAACTCAGCTTCTAGAGCATGAAAGACTTTCGATTGAGAAAGCCGACTTTAACGGGCCAAACTGTCAAAGACGGCAATATGATTTTTTGTTCCATAAATACCCCAGACCGACCACCGTTTAATACAGTTCAATTACAATGGATAGTGTTGTATATTTGAATAAGAACCAGGGTTTTTCCGGAAACGAGATAACATAAAATAACGGCTTCTATTTGATTCTCAACTAACTAATACTTTCAACTTGAACGACTTTTCTTAGTCCACAAAGAAAGGCAAACTGACTTTTTGCAGATCAACACTAACATATATATATATATATATATATATATATAGAAACACACATCACAGTTTCCTTATTTGACTGATTTCAATTTGAATTAATTTAAATCCCTGAAATATAGGACTTTTGAGATGAAATTGGAGGTTTTTTCATATGATCCATAGAAGTAGCTTCGTTCAGTTTTCTTTCAAACATCGTTAACGGTAATCTTATCTTCAGCTTTGTTAAGTTTTTTGAATTGTTGAAACCATTGTTTATGCTTGCTGGTTTTCGTTTTTGTCACTTTAATTGGTTCAGAAGTAGCAAAGAAAGCTAGTATCATTGGCAAGCTTTTGTTTAATGTTTGAGAGTCATTCTTTGTTAGATTTGTTAGCTCTTAATTCAAATTACATGAGAAATTCAATGTTTCTTCTTGCATTTCATATAGTTATCTTGTAATTATTTGGCTTCAAAGTGCTTAATTTTTATTGCATTCTTCTTTTCTTTCTTTCTTGTTTTCTCTCTAAAAACATGTTCTGTAATCGATGCTTGATTTTTATTTTCTGTATTAATTTGTTTCTTTTATTAGATTTTTCAATGAAGCTAGAAAGCACAAAGTTGATAGATATATTTACGTACCTGATCATTATTCTTGTTAATATGTTTGTATAATATTTACATTGTATTGTGGCTTAAGTTGTGTGTGTGTTGTTGTTGTTGTTTGTAATTGTAGGGATCAAATGGAACAAAATTTGATGTTTTACCAATCCATGTGTGGAAATTTTAGAGCCAAAGGGCCAAAGTTTAACAAGTCAATTCAAGCTGTTTTCCTTTTGGTGGTATGCCTTTGGTTGCTATACGAGATGAATGATCCTAAGAGTTATGGTGGGAATACCCATAGAAAACTGTGCAAAGATGAAGATGCAAGCACACTTATGGGTCGACGTCGAAAACAGAATGTGGGGTTCCAAGATGGAGCTATGTCGACACATTCAGATCGAATTGGTGAAGGGAGAGAAGATGGAGGCAGCGGTAGTACTGAAGACAGAGAGGAAGCTGGAGATGAGAGTAGTTACCAAGGCAAACACGAGGAATCACCACGCGGTGAGGTAGAACAAAAGTCACCAAGGTATGATGATAAAGGGGACAGAATGGAAGAAGAAGATGAGTCTGGTAGGGATAGGGAGGAAGAGAAGACTGCATTTCCAACTAGTGAAATGGGTGATAATGAAAGTGGATTTTATGGTTTTCATGATGAAAATGGGGTTCCACCTGATGCACTTAATCTTGTGAATTCAACTTCTTATGATACAGTTTGGACAGCCTAAAACACATCAACTGGTGGTAGTGAGTCCAAGTTTTTAGTTCAGAATTTGCAAATTGTAGTCCAGTCATTTGAATGATTTTGAGATTTACTAAAATAAAGTTTTAGTTGCAGAATTCAGCAGGGTGAAAGTTGTGGCACATTTAAGCACCACTAAAACTTCAAACTTGATATATTAGGAAGGATAGGAGTAAGTTTTTTCAGATGATT
Organism: Cornus controversa; assembly: GCA_026545225.1. Taxonomy (NCBI): domain Eukaryota; kingdom Viridiplantae; phylum Streptophyta; class Magnoliopsida; order Cornales; family Cornaceae; genus Cornus; species Cornus controversa. The sequence continues at coordinate 88,575,038 of CM048845.1, read as the reverse complement.
GTACTTCTCATTTCTTACTACTGTAAATATGACAAACTTTGAGTCTGAATCACAGTTTTAAAAATTGTAATGAGATATCCTTGTTATATATAAGGATAAACTCATCAAAATGATGCTTTTGTACTCTGTATATGTGTGTATGTGAGGAGTCAATAAACTTGCAAAATGTTGTTGAAGTACAAATGTATATATTTATACCTATACTATTTTTAAAGGTACAAGTTGTTTCAAATCTTTTATAATATTTCTTCTACTAATAGACTCCTATCTCCACTCTAACTGACAGCTCCTCATTGAACTCTCGATTCTTCCAATTCTTTACATTCCCAACTCTTTCGATCAATTAAAATTCAAGCAAGAATCAAGTTTTTTCATTTTTTTTTTGCACGTTGTTCTGCTAGCACTTGCATCTTTTTGGACTACCATTAAGAAGGAATCAAGTAATTGACCTCATTTGAAAATTAACATAAATTTCACGGCAAAAATATTTTTTTTTCCTTATTAGGTAATCCACCTAATTTAAGAATGAACTTCAAATTCACGCCAAAACAATTTTTTCCCTTTCATATAATCAATTTTTTTCCTTATCAAGTGATTGACCTAATTTTAGAATGAACTTAAATTTTACGCCAAAATCAATTTTTTCTCTTTCATATAATCAATTTTTTCCTTTCATATCTCTCTTGGGATTTTTATTTTTTTTTTCAAATTAAATTTTTTCTCTTTGTTTTTTTGTTTTTTTGCGCTGACTTATAGCCATTACAACTCTATTCTTTCGGGTGAAACTTAAATTTAAGGCGAGAATCAAGTTCGGCACTCCTGTCATATCACAGGTAATTAATTTTGATTTTAAAGTTTTTGATCACATTCATTCGTTTTTGTTAATTTATTACACATTTGATAATTCACTAAATTAATTTATGATGGACTTCATGACAAGCCCAACATATAGTTGTAAACAAGCAACAAAAATTAAATTAACGAGTGTAAGGAGCTTAAGAAAATTGAATGAAACAAATATCATAAAATTAACAGTGAATGTTTGTTTTGCGCGTTGGCCGGTTATTTTAATTGTAGAAAAAAAAGCATATACGGACATACGTACATACATACATATGTACCTATTGTTAAGTCCTCGTTAGTATTGTGCTAAATTGTATATTGTTGTTCCTATGTTTTCAGTGTTTGTTTGCTTCTCTTAAATCCACAAAATATTTCGATTGTAAGGTTTCATAAAATAAATAATTTTTTTCCTGAAAATTCTCATTGTCACTATTATTTTTTAGAATAATTTCTCATTTTTTTTAAATTTTCAATAAAAAGTGATAAGACATCATTCTAGTAGTTAACTGATATTTTCTTTTTATTGTTTGTAACTTGAAATTAATGTTTCTTAATGCCAATAATTGTAGGTCTAATTTTGATTTGGTTTTTATTGTAAATTGTTTTGTTTGATACTGTTCAAAATTTCCAACAATGTTTTCCTTTAATTCTTATCAATCAGATGCCTAAAAAAACCTTTTAGGTAATTCAATAAATAGTAAAAACATCTCTAGGCTCAAAGGATAATATCATTTCCTAAATATTTGCTTTTACCTCCCATGTTTGAGTTCTTATATGACAATTTTTTATAATAATTTCTAATTTTATTTTTTACTTTGTCCTCTTTGTATTGGATATGTTGTTATTGGTGTTGAAGATATCTATTGTTTTGACATTATTAATAAGGAGCTTTATGTTAGAATTTTGATTATTTATTTTTTTGTATAATTATATATTATGATTAATACTTTATTATTTAGCAAATGAACTTTCTGTATCGCTTTTTGATGGTATGCCTTTTTGTATATGTGAACTTTCAGTATCTATAATGCAATGAGATGGTATGACATTTATATATATATATATATATATATATATATATATATATATATATATATATGTAGCTATTTAAGTATTATGCTTACATGTATGTGTTTGAAAACATTGATCACATTTCAATGGCATCCACCCATGTACAAGAGCAGTTGGATTCCTACCATAAAAAAATAGTATGCAAATTTAAATATCGAAGAAAGACAAAACAAAATTTAAGATTTAACGAATTCAAGGAAAAGAAGAAAAGGAGATTTGATACTAGTAACTCATACATCATCTCACAATGAAGTTAAAGAATGTTTCATATTGTTGTCACTATTTTGCTAAGAAATTTGAATACAAGCCTCCGATTTTTTGTTGCTCAAATGGTGATGTGACTCTGATAAGTTGTATGAGTTGTTCCCATCTCAGACTGTCTTAGCAATGAAATTCTGTCGATACGTACGTGCATATAACAATAGTTTCTTTTTTACACCTTTTGGAGTCCGTAAGATAAAATATATCTTGAATTACCCTCACTGTCAATTGGAGATAGGGGTTCGTGTTTCCTCAAATTATATTTTTATGACACTGACAATGTATTACAAAACATAATACAAATTATAATAATACAAACTTAAGTGAACCTATTGTTGTGACGTTGATAGAGATATTGTCGTCAAATCCATATGTTCAATTCATTCGACAGCTATGGATTTACCTATTTTAGAGAGTCATGAAATAATGATTAAAAATGATATTCGACTTGATCAAATGATTTATAATTCACCTTCAGCAAACCAAGTTGATTCTATTTGAATAGAAGGAGCAAACCCTAACATACGCTTAAAACATAACATAATTGTCATTGCACACTCCGAAAAAAGGCATAGAGTGAAAAACTATTTTGAATGTTATGATCCACTACAATATCCTTTATTATTCCCATACTGCGAGATTGGATAGCATGATAATATCAAGACATGTCATCAACATTCAACCATACGTTATGTAAGATGTTACATGTGAAGAAGATATATTTAATGATGTCATTGCAATGAGATCTAGACAAGGTAAATCTAATTACAATAAATTATTTAAATCAAAATAAATTCTTAATTGCAATACAAGTGATGCAAAATGCTTTCAAATGTATTATTATATCTTTTAAATATTCTAAATTTTTTAAATGGTCTTAGAATATTACAAATATATGATTCTCTATCATTATGTATTAATGAAGTATGTACTCATTTATTCAGATTTGTGATGCAATTTCGAGTGATAGGTGTAAAAGAAATAGCATATATAACAATGTTCGATGATTGTCAATCATTAATAAATTTTTCAGTGGACGAGTTATTACAGTTAAAAACTGAGGTAAAAGTTTTTTCTCTCTCACAAAAGTTATAGATAAAAAATAATTCATTTAAATCTATTAATATTTTTAAAGTAAATTTCTTTTTTTTTTAAGGATGATGAGATGGATGAATTATATAGCAAAGTGATAAGTTGCAAAGGAAAATCATTCTTTTTTTATGGTGAAGTTAAATAATAGTAAAAATAAATTAATTATGAATCGTTTTGTGCCAGTAGTTGTCAAAGAAGTTTCACTTGAGGATGAATTATTTGAATAATTATTGAGAGATACAAAAATGATAAAGTGTTACGAATTTTCGAAAGGAAATCAATAGATAGTTTAAGAATTGCTAGAATATTAATTTTTACTTTCTTATTGTTTATTTTTTTATTTTTTTTGCAATAGTAAGTACTATTATTATGTGTTTGATGTTTGATTATTAGAAAAAAAAATCAATAATTTATATTAGAAGTAATATTTTTCCATATAAACTAGTATGTATATATGCTCTTGAAATAAAAAGTGAAGAACAATTCAAAGAATTATTTACTTGTCAACAAATTTGAATTGACTAGGCCATGAAAAAAGGCCCACCAAATGCACATTTCTGCAATCCATTTAAGGGTGAAAATTTGCTGACCCATATTCACTTTGTTTGGTCTTGTCCAACCTGACACTTGAGGCCCACAATGCTATAAAATGTAAAGCCTCTATAATATAAGCCCAATTCAGAACGAGCATGGATGGCTGGATGCTAAGATATTTTAACCTCGAGTAGCCATCAGTCACATGATACTTTAGAGTACAATCACAGTCATTGCCATAAGGTCCAACCTATCTTAATTATTGGCAATGTCAAGATAGTTAGGGCTTTTAGGTAACTTTACTTCAGTAAAAGTTACATTTAAACCTACCTTTTTATCTTGTTGTGAAGAGATCTGTGATGTAAAGGTTACATTTAAACCTACCTTTTCATCTTGTTGTGAAGAGATCTCTGATCATGAAAACTATGTTCTTTATTTATAGTTATTTACTTCCCCGATGCCTTTTTAACAAACCACACCACCACCACCACCACCAACCCCCCCCCCCCCCCCCCCCCCCCCCTCTCTCTCTCTCTCTCTCTCTCTTCATTCTGTAAAATGGTAAGAAACAACCATTTTTCAAATAATAAAGACATAATGATCATTTCAACGTATTAAAGAAATATGAGTGTAACTATTTTACAAACATAGAGAGGTGAGTATAACCATTTTACAAACATATAATTAGACCAAACTTAAAAGAAGGTTAGTGTATTTAACCCTATTTATTTCTAATACTTTTTCTCTCTCATCTTTATAACATGCATATATAGTTGAATTTGTAATTGTAGTAACTCATCTTTATTTATTATTTTTTAATATGCTAGAAAATGCGCGCGCACACACATATATATATATACACACACACAAATATATAGCAATGCCGTCAACCATAATAAAAGCATATATGCTCATGAAGTGGTAATCATGCACGCTCTTACTGCAAACCATAAATTTCCTCCCTCTCTTAATTGGATAGGTATTGGCAGCTTATATTTGTACTTCACTAATGACCTTAGGCACTCTACTTCTTTTTTATTTTTATTTTAAATTAAATGACAAAAAAGTTTCTAAATCACAAATACTTAAGTTTTTACATTTTTAATGTCATGATTACCCTTTTTTATTAACTTCATGACTTTATTTGTCTCTCATGCTAAAATTTAACAACACAACGTGTGTGTATATATAATATATACACACTATATTATATAATGGTTAAAATAGCTAATTTAATCACATAATAATATAATTTCTAAAATTTTTTTTAATCAAACAATTTTTCTCTGACTTACTTATACGAGAGTTTCTATTTAAGTAAAACTAAAATTTTCTTTGATTTTTAATTAAATTTTATATTAGTGCATACACAGAGATTGATTTTCTATTAATTAATGTTTGTCTAAAAAGACTGGTTTTATTCATTGATATATAGTTTGCTTCCATCTCAAATATTTTTTATCCTAATCACGTACCTTTTTATTCTAATCACATACAAATACTTTCTCAAATCATTATTTTGATAACCAACGTACACTCAAAAAAATATATTAAAAAAAAAACTTCACCTAATCCACGATAATTAAAAGCGTAGACAGAGGGGGGAGAGAAAATAAAAAAATTTGCATTTTACTGCCTAGAGTCCTAATTTTAAGAGGGCAATTATGCCATTAAAAATATAAGTGTCGAACATTATGTGGCAAAGACTCTTATATAATTTCATTTTAAAAGACCTAGATATATACCTATCATACACCTAAAAGAGAAATTACTTTCTTTCCAACCGTTCAATGAAAATTCATCACGATTCCATTACTATTCCAGTTTGCACTGGACAGTGACATACTGACATGCATGTGAGTTCCAATGGTCCACAAAATGTACAATTTGATAACCAAAGAGATGGAAGAATACCGTTATAAATAAGAGTCAAGGACATACCTTCTTCCACAATGTGATAATCCCTAGTTTCTCAATAAACAGAGTCTTCTATATTATAAAGGTTCAAGCTTCAAAGTTTCTATATATTCGATCATCTTTGTTTCTTTGTTGTTCTTCTTTTTTTTCTTTCCATTATCACCATGGCACCACATGGAGAGGCCATTGTTAGCTCCTACACTCAGAGCAGCGACTTTAACAAGCAGCCAAGACTGTCGACCAGTGGCCTACACCGAACGGTGTCTGACATCTCATTTCAACTGAGCAAAGAGGCGATGGACATTAAACTTTCATCAATATCCGAGGTGGAAGATGCAAGGTGTGAATGTTGTGGCATGAGTGTTCATATGAGTGCATGTGTTAGGTTTAACAAGTTTTTTAGGCCTTATCCTGTCCTTTGCCAAGCTGAGGCCATGAGAGATGTCCTGAAGAAGAACACAAGGTTGGAAGGTAATGGAAATAGGGTTAAGTCTATCAGTCCCAAGGACAAAGGAGGGATGAAGAGAAGTGGGATAGCAAGGAGCTCAAGCTACATTCCAGCTATTACTAGGGAGATGAATGACCTCACTCTCGCCAATTGATGCTCTCTCTCTCTCTCTCTCTCTCTTCATATGGGACATGGATTAATTTGTCTAGTATGAACCCTAGTCTTTTTACCAATCTAGCTTTGGGTTGGTCCAATGTCTCTCATTGTTTCCTTTAATAATGTTAGAAATATTGAGAAAGAAATCTATTAATCTGAATTGTCTTTATGAACAATTCAAAAAGAGTTGATCAGAATTCAATTTGATGTTTGGGTATCCTTGTTCAAACATGTCACGAGTACAAAGTGTAGAGCAATGCTACACGTCTCGAATAAATATCATGAATATTAACTCGAATCTATGTGGCAGGTGATAGAGTCCATTATTTTAGGAGATAAAATTAAATGGTAAGTTATTATTGGTGAAATTCCCCCCATACACGGAGTCCTTATGGTATTAACACATGCCACATAGATTCGAGTTAAAATTCGTGAAATAAAATTGTGACGTTTAGCATTTCTCCAAAGTGTATGCCTCTGCAGCAAAAGCTAAAAGAGTAGAGGAAAAAAACAATGTATTTTTTTTTCTTTTTTCAAAAGGTTAAATAAGTATATACCGAGCATGATGTAAATATGTACATTGTGGGTCAAAAGGCCGAACAGGACCTTAGCCCAAAACAAAAAATCAAAATAAAGCCCAAAGTTTGGACCTAACAAAGCGCTTAAATAACCGTCAATAACGGAAAGTTAGGCCATGAGTGTACTGGCTCCACTCTTTCCATCAAGTTGAATAGGGGTGACACGGATCGGATCGGATTATGAATCAAACGTAATCCAATCTGATCCCAAATGATTGATGAAAATTGAATTCAATCAGATTGAGTATATGAATTTGGTTTTTCTAAACATCCCAATATATATATATATATATATATATATATAACGATGTTCCAATAGATGAATTATTAATTGAGCAATGCTACACGTCTCGAATAAATATCACGAATTTTAACTCGAATCTATGTGGCAGGTGATATAATCCATTATTTTAGGAGATAAAATTAAGTGGTAAGTTATTATTGGTGGGATTCCCCCCATACACGGAGTCTCTATGGTATTATCACCTGCCACATAGATTCGAGTTAAAATTCGTGAAATAAAATTGTGACGTTTAGCATTTCTCTTATTAATTTATCAACATCAGTTCATATATTTAATAAAAATAATAAGGAAAAAGAATCATTATAAAAAATTTAAATTAAATGCATGACTCTGAATTATATTATAGCATGTAACTCTGAATTTGTCTTAGAGCTCCCTATGTTTATTCGAGATTTTGTCTCTGCTTATGTAACGGCTTAATTTATTAATTGAGCAAGCTTCAAAGTTTCTATATATTCATCTTTGTTACTTTGTTCTTCTTCTTCTTTTTTTCTTTCCATTATCACCATGGCACCACATGGAGAGGCCATTGTTAGCTCCTACACTCAGAGCAGCAACTTTAACAAGCAGCCAAGACTGTCGACCAGTGGCCTACAACGAACGGTGTCTGATATCTCATTTCAACTGAGTAAAGAGGTGATGGACATTAAAGTTTCATCAATATCCGAGGTGGAAGATGCAAGGTGTGAGTGTTGTGGCATGAGTGAAGAGTGCACGCCGGAGTACATTGACCGTGTTCGTGACAAGTTCTGCGGGAAGTGGATATGCGGGTTGTGTGCTGAGGCAGTGAAGGAAGAGATGAACAAGAATGGAGGGGAAAGAGAAGAAGCTTTGGGTGTTCATATGAGTGCATGTGTTAGGTTTAACAAGTTTTTTAGGCCTTATCCTGTCCTTTGCCAAGCTGAGGCCATGAGAGATGTCCTGAAGAAGAACACAAGGTTGGAAGGTAATGGAATTAGGGTTAAGTCTATCAGTCCCAAGGACAAAGGAGGGATGAAGAGAAGTGGGATAGCAAGGAGCTCAAGCTGCATTCCAGCTATTACTAGGGAGATGAATGACCTCACTCTCGCCAATTGATGCTCTCTCTCTCTCTCTCTTCATATGGGACATGGATTAATTTGTCTCGTATGAACCCTAGTCTTTTTACCAATCTAGCTTTGGGTTGGTCCAATGTCTCTCATTGTTTCCTTTAATAATGTTAGAAATATTGAGAAAGAAATCTATTAATCTGAATTGTCTTTATGAACAATACATAAAGAGTTACCCAGACACAACTTTATCTTATGGCTTGCTGCACTTGGCAGACTCTCAACACTTGACAGCCCCTGCATGTCCAACAAAACTACCCCTAATGCCTGCTGCCTATGCCTTGCAGCTGCAGAGTCACACAACCATTTGTTCTTCCAATGTAGATTTAGCTCTGAAATCTGGAACCATTTTCAAAACCTTTTTAACTTTCAATGCCCAGCTTCCTCTTGGCCAGACCTCCTCAACTGGGCTTCTCTCAATTGGGATCACTCACTCAAGTTTCTTTCACATAGACTTATCATAGCTGCATGTGTGTACTTCATTTGGAAAGAAAGGAATTCAAGAATCTACAAGGATAAAGCTTCAACTGCTCTAATCACTATCAATTCCATTGCTGAAATCATCAAGCTGAGACTCCTAAGTTGCTCATTCAAAGAATGCAGAACAACAAGAGCCCTAGCAGCATCATGGCATCTCCCAAGCTCATCCATCAGACCTCCAAGGAAGCCGCCAGACCATAGGATTGGGAACTGAGCTACACTAAGCTCCAGCTTAGGCTCTGCTCATCCCTAATTCCTCTGTAAATACTTCTCCTCTCAGGATGTTATTGATGCCATGATGCTACTTCCGCAATTGCTCCTCTGTTGCTTTCCATTTCAAAGTTGTTCTACTTGTTTTCTTTCTTTGGTTTGGATAAGCTGTTATGTTCCAAGGGAACCTTGTTTAGTTTCTTGGTTGTAATCCTTCTTTTTTCAATATACTAACTTACATTACCAAAAAAAAAAAACAATACATAAAGAGTTGATCAGAATTCAATTTGATGTTTGGGTATCCTTCTTCAAACATGTCACGAGTATAAAGTGTATGCCTCTGCAGCAAAAGCTAAAGGGAAATGCTAAACGTCATGAAATTTTATCATGAATTGTCTTCATGAATGATGTGGCAAGTGATAATACCATTGACATTCCGTGTATGGGGGAATCCCACCAATACTAACTCACCATTTAATTGCCACATCATTCAAGATAAAAATTCATGAAATATTTTCATGACGTGTAGCATTGCTCAAAGCTAAAAGAGTAGAGGAAAAAAATAATGTATTTTTTTTTCTTTTTTCAAAAGGTTAAATAAGTATATACCGAGCATGATGTAAATATGTACATTGTGGGTCAAAAGGCAGAACAGGACCTTAGCCCAAAACAAAAATCAAAATAAAGCCCAAAGTTTGGACCCAACAAAGCGCTTAAATAGCCGTCAATAACGGGAAGTTAGGCCATGAGTGTACTGGCTACACTCTTTCCATCAAGTTGAATAGGGGTGACACGGATCGGATTATGAATCAAACGTAATCCAATCTGATCCCAAATGATTGATGAAAATTGAATTCAATCAGATTGAGTATATGAATTTGGTTTTTCTAAACATCCCAATATATATATATATAACGATGTTCCAATAGATGAATTATTAATTTATCAACATCAATTCATATATTTAATAAAAATAATAAGGAAAAAGAATCATTATAAAAAAATTAAATTAAATGCATGACTCTGAATTATATTATAGCATGTAACTCTGAATTTGTCTCAGAGCTCCTATGTTTATTCGAGATTTTGTCTTTGCTTATGTAACGGCCTAATTTATTTAATGATAGTTGCTTTCTTGTGTTGAATTTTTTTAAAAAATGAATGAGTACCCAAAACAACCCCGTTTGGTATCCTAAGATAAATGCGGGTAAGGAAAATAGCCAACAGCCACAATATATTTATAAATCTGCTACAGAATTGTTGGATTGAAAATTCAACGACTGTCGCATGGATTAAATTGAATCAAATTAAATTAAAGAATTAGTGGATCAAATGAACACCCCTCTCTATATATATATCTATGGATTACGGATGCTAAGATATTTTAGCCTAGCGTAGCGATCAGTCGTATGATGCTTTTTTACAGTCATTGACATAAGAGCATCCACTATGGGATCTCCAAATTTGAATTTTAGCTAGCCACCTCAACAATTTAGCCAGCCACATCATCATATCAGGATCTCTAAATTTTGACTCCACAACAGGTTCTCCAGATTTAAATTTTAGCCAACCACATCATAATTTCTAATTTTAACTCCACAACATGTTCTTCAAATTTTTATTACCCACACAATTAAATAATCTTACACAATTAAATTAATCTTAAAATTTTATGTATATACATATTTATATTAAATTTTTTTATACTTTTTTAACTTAAAAAATTCATAATTTTTTCGTTTTAAGTCAAAAAATAGTCTAAGTGGTACTCAAATTAAAGCTCTCGAAATTATCTTTATAACAGAATTAGTTTCATCAAAAAATTTAATTTGTAGTGAAAGTTATTGACATTTAAGTAAATGATACATATATATATATATATACATGGCACGGAGTTCGAGAAAAGCAAAGACAAAAAAAATATATATACAAAGTTTTGGTTAGCTAAGTGGATAGCCGGATCCGGCTATCCACTTAGCTAACCTCAAGTGGGACCCATAAATTTAGCCATCACATTGTATTGCTACCGTGTCAATTGTATTGCTACAGTGTCAATTTGATCTCTAAATGTGCCTTTGGCTATCCCATTGGTGATGCTCTAAGGTGATCAAACCTATCGCTATATTGGCAATGTTAAGACAGTTCACTAAAGCTCACATTTAAAGCCACCTTTTCATCTTGTAGTGAAGATATCTGTGACTTCATGAAAACTATGTTCCTTATTTATAGTTATTTACTTCGACGTCTTTTTTAACAACCTCTCTCTGTCTCTTTAGTTATTTATTTCTAATACTCTCTCTCTCTCTCTCTCTCTCTCTCTCTGTGGTTACAGTAAGCCTACACGTGAAACCAAGGAACATGTGTTGTTAATTTCCTAGGGGTCGAGTTATGTGCTCATTTTTGACATAATAGATGTTAAGAGAAAATATAAATTAAAATGCTATCGCATGACCAACTAAATTGATATAAAAGAAAATGAAGCTAAAATTACATATTTCCTATGTACACAACTAAGATAGATAGATATTGATCCTTTTTTATTTACTTTTTCCCCTAATTAGTTGATTTTTTTTTTTTAATTAGCGCGCTTAACTGAAAGTATGTTTCATATAGAGTAGGATGATGGGACATGTCGAGACAGAAATTATTAATTCGGTGCCCTATATATATATATAAAGAGATGATTTCGGGATTTTTGTTAGTTTCTAAATTCATTTTGGAATTTAGTAGGTTTTAGTAATTAGGTTTCTTATTCATAATTTGTAGAGGAAGGTATGTTAGTTTTCTTGTGCTATTAGGTTTTCCTATGTTGTTAGGTTTTCTTATATTATAAATACAATAAACCAAATCACTCTTTGAATTATCAATAATATATCAATTTTTTCTGCAATTTTTTCTTAATTTTGTGAATATATTGAAAGTTATTCCTTGTTGGTTATTGAAGATTGATAGCTTTCGCTTCGTCAGTGATGGACAATATTAAACTTGCACCAATATCTGAGGTGGAAGATGCAAGGTGTGAGTGTTGTGGCATGAGTTAAGAGTGCACGCGGGAGTACATTGACTGTGTTCGTGACAAGTTCTCCGGGAAGTGGATATGCGGGTTGTGTGATGAGGCAGTGAAGGAAGAGATGGAGAAGAATGGAGGGAAAAGAGAAGAAGCTTTGAGTGTTCATATGAGTGCATGTGTTAGGTTTAACAAAGTTTTGAGGGCTTATCCTGTCATTTGCCAAGCCGAGGCCATGAGAGAGATCCTGAAGAAGAGCACAAGGTTGGAAGGTAAAGGAATTAGGGTTAAATCTATCCGTCCCATGAACAAAGATGGGATGAAGAGAAGCGGGATAGCAAAGAGCTCAAGCTACATTCCATCTATTACTAGGGAGATGAATGACCTCACTCTGGCCAATTGGTGCTCTCTCTCTTTTCATATGGGACTTGGTTTAATTTGTGTAGTTTGAAACCCTAGTATAGTTTTTAAGTTAACCTTTAGGGTTTAGAGTTGGTCCAACTCTTACCATATATATATATATATATATATATATATATATATATATATATATTGTTTGGTGAACAAAATCAAAAGCTCTGAGTTACCCTTGCCATTAGGGATTTTATATATAGGTCGGTCCAAATTCTGACATTGACCTCTTTTAATTTGTTCGGACTTGCCTAGTTCAACTAAGTTTGTTTTTGTTGGGTTGGTTCAATGGCTTTCTTTTGTTTCCTTTACAATATCCTTCTTAATAATTTCAGTCTTCAGAGTTGATGAGAATTAAATTTGATGTTTGGGTATCCTTGTTCAAAGATGTCACAAGTGCAAAGTGTATGCCTCTGCAGAAAAAAAATGTAAAAGAATTTTGAAAAAAAATAAAATCTATGAATGAATTGATTAATGTAATTAATCAGAACAGTATTGTCCTCGCGAGGGCTTGTGGTTCAAGGTGTTGGGTTGGTGGCGGATCGATTAATCTTGAAGGTGTAAACTAGGTTTTCCTGGGTGATTTAACAGTAGAGTTATATGAATGAATTGATTTAAAATGGAGGTATTAGATATAGTTTGCTATGATATATATATATATATATATATATATATATATATTTGTGTGTGTTTCAGAAATTGAAACAAGTGTAATATGCAAGTGTAAATGTACAGTGATGGACCTAAGAGCTAGGTACTACAGGCCCATAATTTACAAGACAACCCAAAAATGTAAAATTGGACTAGGCAATTTTATGATAGTTGTTCTGATTGTTATGGGACAAGAATACAAGTTAATATAAATTTAAATATATACCTCCTTTAATGTTATAATTTGAAGCCCACACATATACCATCGGCAAATCAATCTATGCATCTCCAACCATTATGGTCCAGTCGTATTTTCACACCTTTCAAAGTTAAAGGTAACAGGTTTGAGCCTACATTGTGGGAGTTATTTTACCCTGAACCAAAAAAAAAAAAAAAAATCTATACATCTTCTTAAAACCTTAATATATATATAAGCTATTAAAAATCTAAGTTTTTTTCGTAATTTATATATAAAAAAATCTAAGTTTAGACTATATATATATATGTTAATTAGAAGCACTGAGCCAAAACTGAACCCAAAAGTATGATCTCTTTAGCACTCATCCAAATATGCGTGTTCCAATTGTATTATGCTGAACTTTGAGAATGTTAAAATATTTTCAATCAGTTGAATTGAAGAGCTTTCTTTATCATTTGTCAATACAGGTAGAGTCCCTGAAACAACAGAAAATGTGTTTGTGAATCATGATTCTGGACAAATAAATCATGCTTCAGATTCCATGTCACCATTATTATATGATCAAAGGTTCAGATTCTCTCTCTCTTGGCGACCCTTCATCTAGGTAAAAAACACTCTTCAGATTCTTTAACTCATGGAGTGTCTGTCATAATTTTCTGCATGTTGTTTCAGATGTATGGAGGGGGTTCGTCAGAGGAACTTCTATGTACCAGGTAATCTCAAACTGAAACTTTTGAAGAAACTCCTCAAAACCTTCTGTTCAAAAACCATGGGTGATCTTTCAAATAGAATTTCAGCTGTTAGACAAGAATTGACTAGTTGTCAAAGCTCACTTGATTCTTTACCTACTAACTTGGAGCTCAGATTGCATGAAGCTACCCTTCTCAAAGAATTATCAAGACTGACTGAGATGGAAGAGTTGAGTTGAGTTGGAGGCAAAAATCTCGCATAGGAAGGTGATGGAAATACATCTTACTTTTTCAAATCATTCAGTTCCAGAAGTAACTCAAATAAGATAACTTGCCTCAAAAATGCTGCTGGAACCATTATTGATGATCCATCTGATATCGAGAAGGAGATAATATCTTATTTCAGTAATCTTTTTGGCACTACAAACTTTCAATATCCTGGTAGAGCCTCACTTGCTCCTTTTATTACTAAAACAATTCCATCTTTTTTAATACCTGAGCTTTCATCAAACCCAGCCAATCTTGAGATCCAAAATTGATTCTTCTCCCTTGATAACAATAAATCTCCTGAGCCAGATGGTTACAATCCATTTTTCTTAAGAAAAGCTTGATCAACCATAGGAGGAGATGTTGTAAAGGCCATTAGAGAATTCTTCTCTAATGGCAAGTTGTTGAAAGAGATCAATTAATATTACATAGCATGTGTTCCTAAGGTTCCAAATCCATACTCCTTGTTTGATATTACACTTATTTTCTATTGCAACTCCATTTATAAATGCATTTCGAAACTCTTTGCTAATAAACTGAAAATTGCTCTCCCATACCTTATCAGTCCCTCACAAACAACATTCTTCCAAGGTAGGAACATAGGTGACAACATTTTACTTACTCAGGAACTCCTTCAAGGGTACCATTCATATTATGTTCCTTCCAAATGTGCCCTTAAGATTGATCTTAAAAATACTTTTTATTCATTGTGTTGGGATTTTGTTATTGACTATCTTTATTTGTTTGGCTTGCCTCCCAATCTTACCTCATGGATTAAGGAATGCATCACCACACCATCATTCTCAGTCTCTATTAATAGAGAGCTTCAAGGGTGCTAAAGGCAAGGAAATCCATTATTGTCATCACTGTTTGTGCTTGCAATGGAGGTGTTCTCTCTTATTTCTCACCACACCATCTCCAGCAATCCATCCTTTAATTTCTATTGGAAGTGCAAAGATCTCAGCATAAGCCATCTTAGCTTTGCTGATGATCTTTTGCTCTTATCACATGGAGATCTCCCTTCCATACTCACTCTTAAGCATGTTTTAGACTTATTCTCAAGCATTTCAGGCCTTTCCATTAATAACTCTAAAAGTTCAGCTTTCTTTTTCTGGAATTCATCCATCCACTGAACTTCAAATCCTTTCTCAACTAGGCTTTGAAAGGGGCAGCCTTCCTATTAGACACCTTGAAGTTTCCCTTATTTCCAAGTGCCTTAAAGCTGCAAATTGTCAAGTTCTGGGGGATAAAATTAATGTTAGACTCAACCACTAGACCTCTAGAGCCTTATCTTATGCAACTGGACTTCAATTGACCATACTTACATTTCTTGACATTATTCTTTACTGGATAAGTCTTTTTATCCTCCCCAAAAAGGTTACCAATGATGTTAATCAGGTTTTGAGAGCATTCCTTTAGTCAGGGTTGGACCTCGATCTAGACCCAAAAAGCAAAAGTCAGCTGGGATCAAGTCTACAAGCCAAAATGTTAGGGGGGTCTAAGCATTCCTTTCAGACCTTTGGAACAAAGAAATCATTTTGAGATTGATATGGAATTTATTGTCTAGGAAGAGTAACAACCTTTGGGTTCAATGACTGGAATGCTATATTTTGAAAGAGAAGAGCTTTTGGAAAATAAACTTACCTCAACATACATCTTGGACATGGCGGAAAATGCTTCAGCTGAGAACCATTGCTAGGCCATTAATCAAACACCATTTCGATAAAGGTAGTCTCCATTATGTTTTGGTTTGACAATTGGATGCCTCTTTGCCCTCTTGCCAATAAAGTGAATTCTTTGTCCACCTACATCCACATTGCTGGTGAGCTTGGATCCTTTATCTCTGATGGAAATTGGTCATTTCCTAATGCACTTTTTTGACTCATCCCAGAATTAAGAGATATTCAATCTCTTCCACCAATTCCAATTAACAGGGAAGACTACGTCAGTTGGATTCCTTTCCAAACAAGACTTTCTCTTTATCCCACAACTTGAAAGCTATCTCACCTCATTCATCACCTGCTTTTTGGTCTCATTTAACATGGTTCCAACCTAGCATTCCCAGGCACAACTTCATCATGTGGTTGGCTGTTTTGAATCAGCTTCAAACCTTGGACAAAAAGAGCACTTTCTTCATGTATTGCCCAAACTTTTGTTCACTTTGCCTCTTAGTAACAGAATCACATGGCCATCTCTTCTTTGAGTGAAAATTTACAACCACTATCTGGAGAAGCATTCAACACAAGTGTGGATTCCATATCCTCCCTTCCAGTTGGAATGAGCTCATTGTTTGGCTGCGCAAATTGAGCCTTGCAGCAAGTGTGTACTACATTTGGATGGAACACAACTCACAATTCAATGGGGGAAGAAGTTCCAGGGTAAACTAGGTTTTAAACTTGATTCTCAACACAATCTGATGCAAACTAATGAGCACTAAACGGAGTTGCCTCGGTTAATCGCATTAGGATATATTGGGATCTTGTGCTCTAATATCTCATCAAACAGAGATGGGAAATGCTCCAAAGAAATGGTCCTCTATTTTTGAATTTGGGAATTAGTATTTGGGCTTGGGCTTGGGCTTGGGCTTGAGATTGTCTCAATGTCTGGGCTGGTATTGTTGTATTTTTTTCTTTCCTTCCTTTTTGGGCTTGGTCCACTTTTGTTTCTAGGTCGTTTGGTTGGGTTTAACATTGTTAACCCATTTATTGTAACTTATGTTATATATATTATAATTTGTTTTACTATTAAAAAAAAAAGTTCAGATTTTCTGTATATGATAGGAATCTTTGCCTCTCTAATAGAAGAACCTTGTACATTGGTTTTCCTTATATTGAAACAAAGAGTTTTAAATTTCCCTTACAAATATTTTTAGAAGTCAAACACTAGGAAAAATAATAATAATCAGAATTGAAAGAAATTGTAGAGCATAAAGCATCAATTCTCTTCATCATTTAGCCTAACTTCAATTCTCCACCCGATGAAAGAGATAGACACCGATGCTTTTACCATCTCTTTTTGTCATTCCCAACTTCTTTTAAGTTTCTAAATTCATCTTCCTCATCATCCTGTCCTCTAGCCAAGCCAGGGCCATACTCGCAGCCACCACCCCAGCAGAAATTGCAGTCACACCCCCAGCAAAAATTGGAACCCTCTGGATATTGAGTTGTTAGTATATATACTAGCTAGCTATATAGAAAATACAGATCAATACATTATAGTTAATCTTTAATTTTCCAAAAATTTAAGAAATACACCTGCAACTTATTCATCTTAGAATAACAGAGAAGGCAACATGCATCACTAGAAGAAGCATTCATTATCTGCCAGCATAAATCATGATTTAACCAAAAGGACTACACAACATTAGTTCATAGAAGAAAATAAGTAATGGCAATATATATATATATATATATATATATATATATATATATTACATAGAAACATTACACCAACAACATATTGAAAAATTAACCAAGGGATAAATTTGAAATATATATAAATTTTTAGTGAAATGGAAAATAAAATATTAAGAATTAATCGAACTAAAACTGAGTATATGGAGTGTAAATTTAATAAAGATTCTATTAAAAATCTTTATTAAATCTAGGAACGAAAATTAGTGACAAATAAATGATTTTTATTGATTCAAGAAAAATGGTACAATCCTCTGTAAATCTTTACAAAAGAAATATGAAGATAATGTCCTCTGATTCGATCTCCTTGGTGATCCGGCTTCAAGGGCTGCAAGAGCTTGATCTTGAGTTCGATTAAAACTTTGGTGAAGAACGGCAGGTGGATGATGTGCTTGTTGTTCTTCTCCTTCAGGGTTTAGATGCTTTGGAGTTTTGAATTTTGAGTGAAGAATTCTGCAGAGCTTCAGCTTTTTCTGAGAATCCTCTGGTCCCCTTTTCCTCACTTCTGGACCTTTATTTATAGGTTCACCGGAGGGATAAATTTGTAACTTTCTGTTCTTTTGATAATTATCCTATAATTATCATTTATGATAATTTTAATAATTATCCAATATAATATATATATATATATATAATTATATTCATCCATTAGACCCATTTTTAAGTGGGCTTGGACTTCTCAAATAATTTTAAATCAGTCCATAACCCATTTATTTATAGTGGGCTTGGTCTTTAAATTATCTGACTTATTGGGCCATATTTCAAAGTGGGCTAAACTGAAGATAAGCCCAAATTAATTTTGGGTCTATCGTGTAGATTTTTTTAATGTCTACAAATTGCCCCCACTTCAAGTGTCGCGCTATAATGAGCTTGTTACGAACCTAAAGCGGGACTTGAAGTATTTAACTTTCGCAAAACTTTTTTTTTTTCTCTTCCAAATGGAATTGTAGACTTGAGGATCCTATTGCAAATAGGATTTTTTTTTTTTCATTGCCCAAGTGGAATTGAAGACTTGAGGATCTTATTGTAAATAGGATTTTTCTTCTTATCCAAGTGGAATTGAAGACTTGAGCATCCTATTGCAAATAGGATTTTTTTTTTTTCCTTATCCAAGTGGAATTGAAGACTTGAGCATCCTATTGCAAATAGGATTTTTTTTTTCTTGTCCAACTGAAATTGTAGACTTAAAATCCAATAGCAAATAGGATTAATTCACATCTATGTATATGTGACTTATGCTTGAAACTTTTCACATCAGAGATAATTGAAGGAAATCTCTTGAACCCTTGTAACGGTACGCTCTTCTCTTTTCTTTTTTTCTTTTTTTTCTCCTCTTCACGCCACTGTTGGAATTCTTTTTTTTTTTTTTCCTCTTCTCTTCACGCCACTGTTGGAGTTTTTTTTTTTTTTTCTTCTTCACGCCACTGTTGGAAATTTTTTTTTTTTTTCTCTTCACGCCACTGTTGGAGTTCCTTTTTTTTTTTTTTTTTTTTTTCTTTTTCTCTTTTTTTTTTTCTTCTTCTCTTCTTCTCTCCAGGCGCCGATTTTTTTTTTCTTCTTCTTCTTTCTTTTTCTCCTACTGCTGCTGGATTTTTTTTTTCTTGTCTTTTTCTTCTTCTTTCTTTTTTTCTCCTACTGCTGCTCGATTTTTTTTTTCTCTTCTTCTTCTTTCTTTTTCTCTTACTGCTGCTAGATTTTTTTTTCTTCTTGTCTTTTTCTTCTTCTCTTCTTCTTCTTTCTTTTTCTCCTACTGCTGCCGGATTTTTTTTTTTTTTTGTCTTTTTCTTCTTCTTATTTCTTTTTCTCCTACTGCTGCTGGATTTTTTTTTTTTTTTGTCTTTTTTCTTCTTCTTCTTTCTTTTTCCCCTACTGCTGCTGGATTTTTTTTTTCTTGTCTTTTTCTTCTTTTCTTCTTCTTTCTTTTTCTCCTACTGCTGCTGGATTTTTTTTTTTGTCTTTTTTCTTCTTCTTCTTTCTTTTTCTCCTATTGCTGCTAGAATTTTTTTTTTTTTTTGTCTTTTTTCTTCTTCTCTTCTTCTTCTTTCTTTTTCTCCTACTACTGCTGGATTTTTTTTTTTTGTCTTTTTTCTTCTTCTCTTCTTCTTCTTTCTTTTTTTTTTCTCCTACTGCTGCTGGATTTTTTTTTTTTTACTTATTAGATTCCACTTGTAGGCCCTGCTCGAATTTTGTGCTGTCTCTGGAACAACGAATAGATCTATCGAACTCATTGAGGAAGATAACGTTACGTAAGTCACTTAACTTTTCTCGGCAAGTTTCAAAATTTTTTTTTTTAATTCTTGCAGGTCAAATCGTCTTTCTCAGAATATAGAGTTCCAGGCGCCATTCATTAATCCCTTTGGGGTCCCTTAGTGCACTTCGGTGTCACTCGTCCCTTCGGGGTCCCTTAGTGCACTTCAGTGTCACTCGTCCCTTCGGGGTCCCTTAGTGCACTTCGGTGTCACTCTTACTGTCCCTTCGGGGTCCCTTAGTACACTTCGGTGTCACTCTTTCGTCCCTTCGGGGTCCCTTAGTGCACTTCGGTGTCACTCCTATTGTCCTTTCGGGGTCCCTTAGTGCACTTTGGTGTCACTCTTATTGTCTCTTCGGGGTCCCTTAGTGCACTTCGGTGTCACTCGTCCCTTCGAGGTCCCTTAGTGCACTTCGGTATCACTCCTATTGTCCCTTCGGGGTCCCTTAGTGCACTTCGGTGTCACTCTTACTGTCCCTTCGAGGTCCCTTAGTGCACTTCGGTGTCACTTTTTCGTCCCTTCAGGGTCCCTTAATGCACTTCGGTGTCATTTTTATTATCTGGCACGCTTTTGTCAGTTCTTTTCGGACATTTTTTTTTTTAAAATTTCTCTCACACTTTTTTTTTTCCAGGTAAATATCCTTTGACACCCGCCAATCATGATTTTCTTCAAAAGCTTCAAGATAAACACCGTAACTATTTTAGAACAAGAGAACGAAGTCATGGAGCAAGGCACTACTCTTGATGTAGGGACCCCACTGGTTGGTCGTTTTGCTCCACGGGTGCCTCCGCCTGATACTTCATACCACTTGTCACAATGGTCCCAAGAATTTTCCTGCATGCTTGTGAATCTTGGCTATAACCAGAATAAGGTACGGGCATCAATTTCAAATGCTTTAGTGTTGAAGTCTGCGCTTCACGAAGTTGAAGAAGAAGAACCTGAGCAATTTTCACTCATGGGTCATAAAATCCGTGCTAGAGAAATGGAATGGGGTGTTTCTTTTAAAGCTTCTGTTGACTTGGCGTACACACCAGGTTATTGGGAATGGTCAGAGGATGTTTTGGGTCGTCACGGTAAATTCCTTAGAGACAACAAATTATATGGCGCTATGTTCGCTTCTTTGTTCTCCTATGATCGACATGTGAATGTAATCAGAGCCTTCCTTGAGTCTTGGTGTCCTTCAACTAATACACTCCACTGCTCAATTGGGGAGTTATCGATTTCCCTTCGCGATCTGTATTTGATAGGAGGTCTCCCATTTTGTGGAAGATTTTACGAAGAAGTCATTCCTTGTGCAAAGGAATTATCTGCTATTGACAAAGATGGAAATTCTCTTCTTCCTTTGAGTTGCCGGTACTTATTTTTAGCTTTCCACCAGCTTTGCAAGCAATATAAACGGGACCGAATTGTGAAAATTTCTAAATGGACAAAGCTTTGGTTCAGAGGCGCCACTAAGTATAATAAACCACCGCCGAGAAGAGGGTCGAGAAACAAGACTCAACGCCCCAAAGAGACTCACAACCCTTCTGGAATAATTGATCCTGTTAATAATTGGTCGCCACAAGAAGATGAGATGTTTACCAGTCTTAGAATAGAGCCAGAGATGAGGAACAAAACTTATTTAGCAGCCTTCGTAGCGTGTTGGTTATGCAAATTTGTCTTGCCTACCAGTCCTGGAAATATAATTCGTCCTGAGGTGTTCAAGATTGCTAGCATGATGGCAGACGGTAATAAATTTTGTCTTTCTGTTCCCGTTCTAGCCAGCATTTACAAAGGTTTAAATGATATTGTTTCTTCCCCTGATCCTGGAAACTCTAATGTGTCATTTCCCATACACTATGTATATGGCTGGTTAGCTGAATACTTCAAAACAAACTTTTCTGTCCCAAACCGTAATTACCTGCCTCGAATGACTCGATACGGGGGGGAAGGGTCTGCGAAACATTTTGATGAGACAGAGGCCCAAGAGTTGTTCAGGTTATGTAAAGGTGTTGACTTATCTTGTTTATCCAGAATATCACCGACAAGGAGATTATTAACGGATGAGGAACATCTACCTCTTTATGACTTTGAGTATTTGGCTAGCCTCCGGTCCAGTTACTTGATGTTGCGTTAAGGTGACCGACGAATTATTGAGCCTTACAGTCCACACAGATTCGGTAGACAGTTTTGTTATCACCAGGATGTTCCGGGCAAATTGAAAGAGGATATTCGCACTGGTGCTTTGGAAGAGATTTTGACACTATGGAGATCGACCACTCGTTATCATACTGAATGTGAAGTGCAAATTCCTTCGAACTCTAATTTCCAAAAATTCTCTGTCACCAAAACTTATGCTGAATGGTGGTCAAAAGTTTATGTTGATCCATTCACAGTGAAAGGAGGTACTTCGGGGCATATTAAGTGTGCAATTTCTCCAAGAGGGAAACCAGCCAAAGTTAGAAAGGTTACTAACGATGTAACTAAGTCGACCCCTTCTAGGCCAACTTCTGGGGCAGCCTCTAAATCTCATAGTGATCATGGTATCGAGGAGAGTTCCGAAAGTCATGTAGAGGTGGCCAAACATATTCCACTACAAATCAACACCCGTCCTATTACCCACTTAGTGATAGATTCAGATGAAGACATGGGGGGAAATGATGAGGATCGCAATTGGAAACATATGAGTGATAAGACGAAGCGTATTTCCAAGCGAACATATTTTATTACTTCTCGCGGCGTGGATCGATATTTTGGAATGGCTTCCAGTAGTAACGAACCAATACGAGTAAGGTTCCCACCCTTTACGCCATATTTTTTATTTATTTATTTATTTTTTACTCATATTTATTTATTTTCAGGTAGAAGGAAACCTTAAAGAAGATCTCGTCCTCATTGATAACCCTACTGGTAGTGGAGCATCTGTTTGTGGGCCATCTTCATTTGATTTGATACCTGAGATAAATGCATTGTCACAAGTCTTACCGGTAGGAAATGAGACTCCTCAAGGTTCGGATGTTTTAGCAGGGCATGAAATCAGTAACCAAACGCCCCAGGCGGTCGTGCAAGAACTTGAAAAGGTTGATTTATTCTCACATCAAATTATCCCATCTGAAGTGTTAGCCTTTAATGCGGAATACATCATCATAAATGCCCGACGCAAAAATGCTTTAGCCCTTGTTGAGAGTATCAAAAGTATTGTGATCAACACTCCCATTCACAAGGTTCCATCCTTGGGGCCCAAGCTTGAAAAACTTTATAATGAACTCTCAAAACTTCCTGGAGATTACTTTGGTCTAAAGAAACGAATCGAGTCATATATGAAGAATGTTGCTCATTATGTTGATGCAAAATCTTCTTACGCTTCTATAATGACTTCAGATTAGCAGTTAGAGCAACTCACTCACATTGATACATTGCTCATTAATGCCATTACTTTGGAAGATACTGATTCCAAGCAGGTGCAATCATTTCAAGATGATTTGAGTGACGTTGAGAACAAGGAGACCATGTTGTTGAAAGAGTTGCAACAAGTAAGGGAGGAGGCTACGCAACTTAGAGCCTCCATAGAAGAGAGCAATGGACAATTATCTCATAGGAAGGAGGCCGTTGCCAAGCTCAGAAAAGAACGAGCCTCGGTTGAAGAAGCTAACGTTCTTGCAGCTCAGGATCTTGAAGTAATGAGGACTATAGAAGAATTATTGCAAACAGAACGTGAAGAAATTCTGGCTTTGCAGCTTTAAAGTGAACCATCATTTTTTTTTTTTATTATTATTATTTTTTTTCAGAGCAATCTATTTAACTAGCAAAGTAGAATTGTAGTCTTCAACCTCATCAATAAAAGAATCATTGCTTTGAAAAATAACATTGTCATTAGTTATTTGTTCTGCCATTCACAGTTTATACTCTTGCGGGCCAGGAGTAGTACATTTTTTTTTTTTTTTGGTGACTAAACTTGGAACAAATCTCCAAGCT
This sequence comes from Cornus controversa, assembly GCA_026545225.1. NCBI lineage: Eukaryota > Viridiplantae > Streptophyta > Magnoliopsida > Cornales > Cornaceae > Cornus > Cornus controversa. Next base: position 88,551,216 of record CM048845.1, on the reverse strand, counting down.
GCCTACGTACCCTCGAAAAGGGATCAAGTCATTTACGTAGTCCAAAGGAACAAAACTTTTTATTTATTTATTTATTTATTTATTTGGTGCCTTTCATAGTTTTAGCTCATGCGGGCCAGGAGCATTACACATTCATGGATAGTAGCGTTTCAAGAACTTGCCATTAATGGGACCAACCAACACTCTATCTTCATCAATAATCTTATATGCTCCATTGGTGTAGACTTCACGAACTACATATGGTCCATCCCATTTTGACAAAAATTTGTTTACAGTGCGGTGATTCATGATGATGGGCCTGCGAACAGCAAGTACCAAGTCTCCAACCCGGAATGACCAAGGTCAAACTTTTTTGTTGAAGGCTCTAGAAAGTCGAGCTTGATAACATTCTAACTGTTGTTGAGCTTCTAGCCTCTTCTCATCCAGTGCTTCTAATTCTTGAAGACGTAAAATGGCATTTTCCTCATTCGTGAGGCCTTCTTGTATGGCTATCCTTAACGAAGGAATTTGTCGTTCGAGGGGAAGAACAACTTCTACACCATAGACGAGAGAATAAAGAGTTGTTTGGGTAGGTGTGCGGTATGTAGTTCGGTACGCCCACAATGCTTCTTCCATTCGCTCATGCCAGTCTTTCTTTGATTTGGAAACCACTTTCTTCAATAAATCACAAAGTGTTTTATTAAATGCCTCTGCAAGTCCATTAGTTGGAGCATTGTACATGGAGGATTTATACTGTTTGAAATCAAATTTCTCACATAGTTGAGTCACCCAGCTATTTTTAAAATTTAACCCATTATCAGTAATGATGTATCGAGGGATACCATACTGATAAATGATGTTACACTTGATGAAGTCAACAACTGTCTCCTTTTTTACTTCTTTAAATGGTGCAGCCTCAGCCCATCTGGAAAAATAGTCAGTAGCTGCCAGGATGTATAAGTGGCCTTTAGAAGACTTGCATAAAGTTCCTACCACATCTAATCCCCATGCATCAAACGGCCATGAAGCAACTGTAGGATATAATGACTCTGGTGGTTGGTGTATGTAATTAGCATGGAATTGACAAGCTTGACACCTTTTTGCATACTCCATATAGTCTTTGACCATAGTGGGCCAATAATACCCCATTCTCTTTACGTGAAAGTGAAGCTTAGGGCCAGATTGATGTGCACCACATACCCCAGAATGGGCTTCCTCCATTGCATGAGTTGCTTCGTCTTCTCCGAGGCAACGAAGGAAGAGACCTTCAAATAATCGTCTGTACAATGTGTTATAATAATAAATGAAACGAGGTGCTCGCCTACGTATCTCGGTCTTGTGGCGTCGGTCTTCAGGAAGCTTTCCATGTTCCAAATACTCAATTATAGGTCGTCTCCAGTCGTTCCCTTCGACAATAGAGACAGAGATTACATTACTCTCCTCAATTTTATCTTGAAGGACTTGTGGTAGCACCCATTGTTGGCATACTGGAACATTGAATATTTCATCATCAACTAATGCCAATGTTGTGGCTAAATTTGCCAAAGCATCCGCCATACGATTTTCCTTCCTAGGAAGGTGTTCTAGAATAACATTATCGAATTTCGTCAACAAGTGGGAAGCATAGTTGTAGTATGGTATTAGATTCTCCTTCTTGACCTCATAATCCTTAAGGAGTTGATTGATCACCAATTTAGAATCTCCATATATTTCAAGATCCATGATTTTCATCTCATTTGCCATTTGAAGACCAATGATCAATGCTTGGTACTCAGCAACATTATTTGAGCAATTTTCAGTGAGCGCAAATACGTATGGGAGGATTTGCCTTTGTGGAGAGACAAACACTACGCCTGCCCCCGCTCCATCAAATCGCGTTGCTCCATCAAAGAACATTATCCATGGAGAAAGAATGTCAATTTGAAAGACTTCTTCATCGGGAAAATCTTCTGAAATTTCTGAATCGGCTGGAATAGGATAATCAGCTAGAAAATCTGCCAGGACTTGTCCTTTTACTGCCTTACGTGGCATATAAATAATTTCAAATTCATTAAATGAAATTGACCACCTCGCTAAGCGTCCAGAAAGGACTGGTTTTGACATTACATACTTGAGAGGGTCAACTCTTGCAATGAGGTGTATTGTATGTGCCAAAAAATAGTGCCTCAATTTCTTAGAGGCAAAGACTAGTGCGAGACACGTTTTCTCAATCGGAGGATACTTCAGCTCTGTTGGGGTGAGCCTGCGACTTAAGTAATACAATGCCTTCTCTTTGTGCTCTTCATTATTTTGTGCAAGAAGGGCGCCAAGAGATTCTTCTTGTGCGGCAATATAAAGTATGAGAGGCTTTCCAGATACAGGTGCCCCCAACACTGGAGGATTGAGAAGGTATTGCTTAATGCTATCAAAAGCATTTTGACAAGCTTGATCCCACTCGAATGGGACATCCTTTTTCATGAGTCGGTTGAAAGGTTGACAACGGCCGACCAAATTTGAGATAAACCGACGGATGAAAGCAAGCTGGCCTTGCAGGCTTCGAAGCTCGCGTAAATTCTTGGGTGGTGGCATCTTTTGTATAGCTTCAACTTTAGACGGATCAATTTCAATACCGCGATGGCGAACCATATACCCAAGGAATTTTTTGAAAGTAACCCCAAACGCACACTTGAGAGGATTCATTTTGAGTTGGTATTTTCTAAGACGATTGAAAACTGTACAAAGATCTTGTAAATGACCTCCTCTTTTCTTTGTCTTAACCACAAGGTCATTGACATAACACTCAATAATTTTGTGAAGAATGTCATCGAAGATCCTTTGTATGGCACGCTGGTATGTTGCCCCCGCATTCTTAAGTCCAAAAGGCATAACTTTGTAACAATAAATACCTTTTGGGGTGCGAAATGCAGTTAGCTCTTCGTCTTTTGGAGTCATGCTAATCTGGTTATACCCAGAATAACAATCCATGAAAGAGAGAGCTTCATGTCCGGTTGTTGCATCGACAGTGAGCTCCGGGATAGGAAGAGGAAAATCATCCTTTGGACATACCTCGTTTAGGTCACAAAAATCCACACAGATTCTTATTTGCCCATTCTTCTTTTTCACTGGCACAATACTTGAAATCCATATCGGATACTTGACCTCCCGAATAAATCCCACATCAATCAATTTGTTGAGTTCTTCTTCTATCTTTGGGATAAGTTCTGGACGGAAGAAATGTTGAGATTATTTAATTGGACGTGTCCCATGTTTGACAGCAAGGTTATGGACTGCAATTTTAGGGTCAAGACCTGGCATTTCCTTGTATGTCCAAGCAAATACGTCCCTGTATTCTGACAGTAATTGAAAATATTCATTTTTTTCTGAGGCACTTAAGAATGAACTAACAAAAACTGGTTTAGACTGGTCCATCGTCCCCAAATTGAATTCCTTGAGTTGATCAACGGTCGCTTGCCCCCCGTCTTCAAGTGTTGAGGGAGCTTCTTTGATCTCATCATCAGAATCTGATTGTTCTTCGACGATAATGTGATAGGCAGTGGCATAAAATACTTCATCCTTCCTTCCATCGGTGTCGGACTCCTCAGACTGGGCAGTGAACACAATAGTCCGTCTTTTTGCTTTTAGTGTAACGTCATTAGTGACGTCCACCTCTGTTCTACGTTTCATTCGTGAGGGAATCAAACTCCAAACTTCACTACCTTTCACCATATTGGCACCATTTCTCCCTAGTTCTTTTCCCTCATTTCTCGTTACCAATACCTCTCTCGGAGCTTTAATTCGAGAAAAGACAGACTTTCGAGGTTGAGGCTGTGAAGATCTTCTTCTTTGGGTAGGAGAATTTATTCTCTTAAAGACGGAAGTACATGATGAATTATTGACATGTGAACTTGAGGTATTCAATTTTTGAGTTGACGGGCCCAACCTGTCGAATAAAGATATTCTAGTGCGTGAAACCTCTACACAATCAAAAACTGACTTGTTAGAAACAGAATGTCGATCTTCGCTGTCACCAACCTCTTCAATGCCAATATACAAAGTGTTCATCTTTTTATCTTTCTTTGTGATTTGGATGCGAATAGGTTTAGTTGATGCGAAACCAAGACCAGTCTTGGGCGAAATTACCCTATGCCCTTGTTCCCTCAATTTCTTTTGTGTCTCATTAAGGCCGTGTATTTTCTCACCAGTAAGTTCCGGACTGAGCTTTCCAAGGCCTGTGGGATTTGCAAAATCATACCCAGACTTAGCCAAAAGTTTGTATGCCTTTGGATCGAACCCTTCATCAATTCTTTGTATTGGAAGGAATCCATGTTCAACTGGAGCTTTTGATGGTCGGACGAATCCTTTCAACGGAAGTTTAGTAGGAATAGACTTTTCAATCTTTGTGAGGGGAAGAGTTAATTCTTCTCTCAGGCATTGTAGATCTTCTTTTTCTTTTGTGCGTGACAGCTTTAACTTAACTTCTTCCATTTCAAGTACCTCCACGACCGGTGATTGCCCTTCTCGTCGTTGAGATTTTGGAACATACTTGAAAATTGGTGTAGTACGTTGTGTTTTAACCACGACCTCTTGCTTTTGAGTTACCTTTGTACTGTCTATCACCGAGACATCTAAAGGGATGAACGACACTTCTTTTATTTTTGTAGACTCAACCTCTTGTGTAGATAGAAGGTTTGTTGTAGAGACGCTCAAAGATGTGTCTTGCTCAATGTAAAACTTTGCATCTGCAAAATGGGCTTCTACTTCAGTAAATGGCTTGTTATCTGCCATCACTGTCTGTACACCATTCTTGCAAAACTTGAAACACTGATGAAGAGTTGATGGAACAACACCATTGTCATGCACCCAAGGTCGTCCTAACAACAAATTGTAGGATGTCTTTGCATCGATTACGTGGAATAAGGTTTCAGCTTGCAACTCTCCAATTGTTAGGTTTACACGAATCATGCCAATAATTCTCTGCCCACCTTGATTAAAACCTTGAATGATGAGGCGACTGCGAGCCAAATCGTCAATTGTAATGCCAAGATTATTCATTGTAAATTTCGACATGAGATTCACTGCGGAGCCCCCATCAATAAGGATGCGATTTACCTTTCGCTCCCTTATGTATCCGGAGACAAAAAGAGGACGGTTGTGTGGCTTTGATCCCAATTGAAGGTCTTCATCAGTGAAAGTGATTGTTGCACAGCATGAGTCAGATGTAGCTCTAACCCCATCTTCGTCGTTGGATTCTTCGATGGTGATCGTGTGTTTCTCAAGCTTTCCTATACTTTGGACTTCACTTTGACTCTTATCACTTTCGATCTCCGAATCGATCCTCACAGTTGACACCATGTAAGTTGGCACAACTTCATCATCGAGATATCCTTTTGGAAAGAAATCACGTAATGTAACGGGTTTGCAAATTTCTTCACCCAATCTTGTATGTTTTGTCGATGCCGTCTTATTGGCACCTTTCCCATTCTGGACACATTTCTTAGGGGTATATCGAGACTTTTTTTTCTTTTGCCCCCTATCAAAGTGGCCGGTCAGAGGAACATGAGCTTGTTGCTTTCGTCGTCTCTTCATCACCAAGGTCCACCCTTCGTCATCGTGTTGGAGAAGTTTCTTCTCATTTGTTGGATTATCAAGAATCCTGCCTTGGGGGAGGTATATCTGAATTGGTTCGAATGAACCAAATTGAATAGTTGTGGAACAGATACCAGAGCTTAAAAATAATTGGTGATGAGCACAGGTCTGCTCGAACTTTGAAGACGGGAATACGACAGCAGTATGATTTGAAGTTGTTATCTCGTCTGTGTCTAACAAGATCTTTCCTTGCTTTGCCAAGTTCATCACTATTTCCTTGAAAATGAAACACTTCTCAGTTGGGTGACCGACAATATGATGATATTTGCAGTATTTTGGGTCATCAACACGTCCCATTTCTTGAGGGCGCTTACATTCTGGAAGTTCAATAACTTTACTTTCAAGTAAGCATTCCAATATGTCAGGAACATCAGAGTCTGGGAATGGGTATTCCTTCATCTCTAATTCTTTGAGCATCGGACGTTGGTTTTGCTTCTCTTGAAACTGTCGTGGCTTATTGTCTTCTTTTCTCTTATCTTTGACAGCAACCTTTATCGGGACAGCAAAGACAATCATGGATTCTTTGGCAGGACCCTTCGACGATTTTACCACCTTCTTTTCATCCTTTCTATCTTTGCGTGGCTCTGAAATCAAAGAATCTTTGCCTCCACGGGTTTTAATGCTAATCTCCATATCATGTGAGCGTGTTGCCAATTCTTCGAAGGTGCGAGGCTTTATACCTTAAAGAATATAATGGAGGTCCCAATGCATACCTTGCATACACATTTCAACAGCAGAGAATTCTGTCAACCGATCCTTACAATCCAAGCTAAGTGCTCGCCACCGATTGATAGAGTCCATTACAGGCTCATCTTTCCATTGTCTTGTGTTAGTCAACTCTATCATACTAACAGTGCAACGGGTGCTGTAGAACCTGTTTAAAAATTCTCGTTCCATTTGTTCCCAACTGTCAATCGATTCAGATTTTAAATCAGTATACCACTCAAAGGCATTTCCCTTAAGGGAACGAACAATCTGTTTAACCAGTAAATCCCCCTCAGTTCCAGCATTGTTGCAAGTTTCAACGAAATGAGCAATGTGTTGTTTTGGGTTGCCCTTTCCATCAAACTGTTGGATCTTCGGAGGTTGGTACCCTGCAGGCATCCTCATGCTATCAATTCTCCTTGTGTAGGGTTTTGAGTACATAAGAGTGCTTTGAGGAGCGCCGCCATACTGTGCTCGGATTGTGTTCGTTATCATATCCTGCAATTGTTGGACAGATAGCGAAGCGACTGGCGAGGCATAGTTAGTTTCGTCAGCCACGTGTCCTGACGCAGCTGTGTGACGGTGATCTTTTGATTGGGCCCCTTGAAGGGCTGAATTTGAGGTATTTGCGGGTAGTTGTGTTGACTCGTCAGGATTCTGGACTTCAAGCTTACTCAATAGCGCGACAATCTGCATGTCCTTCTCTTCAACAGTTTTCGTAAGGTTCTCGATTGCGCGCGCCATCGTCGCCAGTTGGTCTTCCACCGAGGCTGTTCCAGTCATCATGGCTGCGACAATATTCGAATAGGAAAGACCTTGAGAATCAACATTCCTTGAAGTGACTGAATGTTCTGAAATCTCAGGTAACGAATCTAAGAGTGAACCAACGCTAGAGTTGGCGTCAAAGACGGAGTGAGGTGAATGTGGTGGCACCAATTTTTCTGGGACAACACCAAAATTCTTTGGCTCCTGAGGGTCACAGGTGTTCACATGTTGAATTTTCACACCAATTGGTTTAGCAGGATTGGTTTTCACCAAATCTTGCTGATTCTTGAGCGAAACAATTGTTTTGGCCTTGCTACGCGTCATTGGACCTGCTGAGGTGCTGCTAGCACTTGACAGGTTCCTGGTACTTTTGCCACTACTTGCTGTAGTTTTGATGTTGGTCACTGTAGCAGTGGTGTCTTTTGCAGTTTTCTTGTTTGTAGCCAGAACCTTGGAAGGAGCCATAGATTCTGACGAACGGAGTTTGGGAGATATGATGTAGGAGACAGAGATGAGAGGCAGAGATGGTCCCACCGGGCGTGCCAAAAATTTGTACACACAAATTTCGTGTCCGAAAATCTAGGAACGAAAATTAGTGACAAATAAACGATTTTTATTGATTCAAGAAAAATGGTACAATCCTCTGTAAATCTTTACAAAAGAAATATGAAGATAATATCCTCTGATTCGATCTCCTTGGTGATCATGCTTCAAGGGCTGCAAGAGCTTGATATTGAGTTGGATTGAAACTTTGGTGAAGAACGGCAGGTGGATGATGTGCTTGTTGTTCTTCTCCTTCAGGGTTTAGATGCTTTGGAGTTTTGAATTTTGAGTGAAGAATTCTGCAGAGTTTCAGCTTTTTCTGAGAATCCTCTGGTCCCCTTTTCCTCACTTCTGGACCTTTATTTATAGGTTCACCGGAGGGATAGATTTGTAACTTTCTGTTCTTTTGATAATTATCCTATAATTATCATTTATGATAATTTTAATAATTATCCAATATAATATATATATATATATATATATAATTATATTCATCCATTAGACCCATTTTTAAGTGGGCTTGGACTTCTCAAATAATTTTAAATCAGTCCATAACCCATTTATTTGTAGTTGGTTTGGTCTTTAAATTATTTGACTCATTGGGCCATATTTCAAAGTGGGCTAAACTGAAGATAAGCCCAAATTAATTTTGGGTCTATCGTGTAGATTTTTTTAATGTCTACAAGGATATTATGTGATAAAAGAATAACACATAAGCTTATGTGTTATTCAAAAACACTTATTTATCTACAATAGAATATAAATAAATTAAATGTATAGAACATAAATTACAAAGTAAAGCCAGTATAAGAAAATCAATATGATAATTTAGAGAGAGTAAATAAACTTCTAACCAGTAACAAGGAGAGGACATCCATACTTTGTCTTTGTTATCCCAAGTCTTCTTGTCTTATTGCCTCCCAAAAATCAAATATAATAAAACAATATCTGGGTTACTGGAAAGAATGAATGAGAAGAAAAATAATTATAGTTTTGTTGTAAGTAGTTCTTGGCCCTAAAGATACAAATTTGAGAATTTATAGGCTTTGGTTTTCAAAATCGCAATTTTAGGGATCCTAGAGTAGAGACCGTTTGGGATTACGATAAAAACAATTTTATTTTTAAGAACTACCTTTGAATGAATGTGTGTAGTAAAAAAAATACTTGGGTAAATATCATCGACACTCTCTGAGGTTTGACTTTATTTCACGCAGCTACAATTTCATGAAATTTTGTCACAAACACCACTTATCAGATTTTTCATTATTTTAATATGTGAAATGTCTTAATTACCCCTGATTATTTAAATAGATTTTAATATAAAAATATTAGAATATGAAATGACCTAATTTCCCTTCGTGATTATATGCATTGGAATCAATATCTCACATTCACCCACATACGCAACACTACCATCACTGTAGAGTTCCGAGTAATTATTTTAATTTAGTTATGTGTTAAATATGATTTAGCATGAAAATTCTCTTAAGCATGTGTAATTTCGGGGTTATAAGATTTTTCACGTGTTTTGGTACGAGCGTGGGACCTGGGATGGGTCGGCTGACCCAGAAGGTGTGTTCGGGGTCTCTGAGTAAAGGTCGGATAATTGTGATATTATTTTTAAGGACTCAAGTGAAAAGAAAAGAGAAGATAATGTTAGTATGTAATTACGAGAAAATATCTTGTAACAAGGAGTGTTATTAAGAGAGTTGAGGGAATTAGTTGCAAAAGTTAATTAGTCTTACAAAAACAGATAGATATATGATATGTATATGCATTAAGTGGAGAAAATCAGATTTTTCATTTAGTTTTCTCATTTCTCTCCCTATATCTCCCTCTTGCAAGCTCTCCCTTCTCTTTAGAATATCTCTAGCCTAGGCTTGGATTTGGAAGAAGTTTTGAACATCAATGTTGTTCACCTCGACATTCTCTACGATCTCTATGAATTAAAAAGTTGATTCGGAGCATTTTGGTCTAGTGAAAGATTTTGTGATCTTTCTCTCTAGATTTTGAGGGTCTTCGGCTTAGATTCGAGCAGTGTCGAAGAAAGGAAGTGTGTTATACGTGACAAGGGCTCCACTTTGAATTGAACAAAGTCACAAATATACAGCTTTGAGATTTATGAAAGTGTGGAATAGCTTGAGACTATAGCTATTGAGGTAGGGGGTGTGTGTTGTGTCTTCTAATTCAAGTGAAATTTCATATCTAAGCATAAAATGGATGTTTTTTTTTTCATATGATATATGAAAGTGTATGTTTTGTAATGAAAATTATGTTTTAAAGTGATGTATATAGGTTTCTCTTGTTAGAAATGATTGGTATATATTTTATATTACTTGAATTAGTCATATATGCAAAATGGGGTATGTGATACATATATGGGATTTTTGAAAAAAAATGATGAAAACCTAATTTTGGAGTTAAGCTTATTATGTATATGTTCATATGATTGTTGCATGACATGCTAAAATTGAATTAGGACATGAAATGGGTGCAATGTATCGTGACTTGTGGTTTTGGATGCAAAATGTGACATATGTCGTGTGAGTGTGGGGATTGGGTCTCGGAAGTGGCTCGTAGAAAAGTAGTAGGGGAACATATCTTCTTTGTGCAAGATGGGTGGTAACCGGATGGGTTAGTAGCCCGAAACAATAAAACTTTTGAGATATGAGACTTCGGTACATATCTATTGTTGTTTGTGTGTGAACCAATTTTGAGAGCGTTGAGTCTTATGTGTAACTTATGTCTAATTTATGTGATTTACATGACTTGTGTGTAATTTGATCCAATTTTTGGTTCTGTCATATGTCATAAACATGACGGGTGGTGCCTTAATGCATGATTTGTAGTTATGTGGTTGTTAAGTTAATTGGATGTCTATGTCATGATGAAAAATGTGAGTTTTGACTAGAAATATTAGGAAGCATGACACGTAGTCGTTGAAATATGTTTTGGTATTTATGCATTGAATATTAAATACAAACTTGAATGGATTGCACAACATATTAATATTGAGCTGTTGAAATTGCTCATCCCCCTACATTAACACTTTCAGGACATAGCAAGGAAGTGGTTGAGGATGCACAACCATGAGTTTGGATGTAAGGTTATAAGATTTCTTTTAGTTGTCTTTGTTGTTATTGCACATCCGTGATGTAGACTAGGTGCTTTTGGTTATGTGTCATGAGGTTCCACGTTGGAAAAAATTACACTTAAGTACTTATGTCCTGAATGATGATTTTTGGACCAATATATATTTCAAGCAGGTTTCCATTTGAATGGTTTTCATTTTATGATTTGGTCTTGATATATATATACATGCTATGATTGTTGTTGGATGATAAGTTTTCATATACTTGAAATATATGGAAGGAGGATTCTCTTAACTTTAAATTGATAGGTCATGAGTCTTGTTTGGATCTAAATTGAATGAGATATTCATGTTTTAGTGCAAAGGTTCATAATCTGGGCTACACTGTTGAATGGAGTATAACTTGATTTGTGGTTGGGAATTTTAGGTGATTCAAAATTAGGTTAGAATTTAGACATATTGAAGATGATCCAAGTCAAATTTCGGATCAAATGGACTCACAGATTGAGAGATAATAGGATTTGAAGTTAGGGTGAAAATTGGCTAAGTTTGGGTAGCAGGATTTTTGCCTCGGCATTAACAGCACTCGATTGTTTTTTATGGCGCTCGATCACCCTTATAAAAAGTTTCAGAAGTTTACCTTCCGGAATGAATGCGCTCGATCTCTTTTTTATGATGCTCAATCGCTTTTTACAGTAGACATTGACCAAATTTTACCCAACTTCAAGCAAGTATATCTTCTTTATTTCAAATAAGAATTTGATGATTCTTTTTTTAAAATTAAGTATTTTTGAACCCTATTTCCAATGGCATAAGATTCAAGTTGAGATTCAAAACATATAGGAAGTTAAGTTTTGAAATTGAGTGATTTATGGATATAAACCGGTTGGATTTTACTATTCACCCTCATTTCCCTCGCTTTTAATAGGGTGTTAGAAATCGAGGCATGACAACCACCACCATTGTTCTTTCTCTCTCATGTCCTCCTCCAACCACAACCACAACCATAACCACTACCACTACCACTTTCTTCTAACCATATATGTGATTCCCATTGACAAATTCTCAGGTAAAAGGTAACATTTCTATGTTACAAAAATTTGCTCGGTGAAGCGGAGTTAAAAAGATATATATATGTCGTCAAGCCCCAGTTTCTAACACCTAAAAAATCATGAAAAATGGGAGTGATTGAATCAAATATTTACATCTTTTATAAACAATCATGCTTTGACATCATACTTTGATACCAAGCTGTCAAAGCCCTAATTTCTAACACCCTCGGTTCCTCTCCGGACCACCGAGACCATTTCTTGTCGCGGAAGCCTTTTCATTAACAATACATCAATTCCTCACCAGAATGTCACATATGGTTATTTAATCTAAACCATAATCTTATTTTCTAGCGGAAGCATAATCATTACCATTACTACAATATATATATATATATATATATATATATATATATATAAGCAATTCAAGTCCACTACGTGAGTCCATCATTGAAAAGCATACATACATAGCTCTTTTGAAAACTTTTGAAAAACATAATTTTATGCCATGTGCGATTAATCAAAATACACTATTCAATTAATCGTAACCCTCACTTCGATTAATCAAAGTGGAGGTTACGATCAATCAAAGCTTACGCTTGATCAAACTTGTATCATAGTACCATCATAATCCTACTGGAATTGATCACTCATTCATGTCAAAGATTTTGATTAATCGAAAGAGTGTCTTCGATTGATTGTTGGTCTTTGCTTAATGGAAGCTAGGTCTTCGATTAATTGAAGGTCCTCAAATTTGTTTCCCTATAGAATTTTCTAAGTATTCAACCTCATGCCTTGATCCCCATTGTTATCATGCACACTCCAAAATTCGATAATTCATCAACACAATCATCCCACAAGTTTATATATGCATAAATAAGCATAAATGTAAAATCACCATTCACATTGTCTAGCATTCACCATGCTCAAAACTGTGCATATAATGTATGAGATCATAAAGCATAATTATAACATGTTCTCGAAATACAAAAGGTCATATACATGTTCACCACATGCATATAGTCCACATCTCGGACGTGCATTCAAATAAAGCATTAAATGTCTTTAAAAGAAACCGATCATGCTCCATGCCAACTCACCTTTGGGGAGACTCCAACACCTCTTTACTATTTCCTGAAAAGAGTTAATACTCATGGGATGAGTTACAACACGCTGAGTAGGAATGTCTAAAACATAATTTTGCAAGTTCCGTGAATACCACATAAACATACATTTGCATTTAATCATGCTACACAAATATTCGTATATCTCAACCATATCATGAACTACATATGATACAACATGATATACACATCTCCCTCATCCTCTCCACACAACCATTAGACTCCGATTACTGGATCATCCAATTCTATTTATCCGGGGCTCCTATCCAGATCACCCCATATAGGACACCGATTACTGGATTATCCCATATCCTTTATCAAAAGGATTCACCATCCAATTTGATGGTCCAGGAAGCCCATGAGCATGTTTGCCCAAGTTTTAATGTCAAAAGGATCTACGGGGGCATTAGTGTGATTTTACATTAAATGCATTTACTGGGCTTACTTTCATGATTTAATTAATTACCTTGTTATTATTATATTTCTCCATGTATATACACTAATCTAATTGCAGGGGTAATTTTATCAATTTATCAAAAAAAGACATATTTGGAAATTAATGCTAGGACAAGAAACCCTAAGGACAATTTGGGAAATTATGACATTAGGGTTTCATATCTTTACAAAAGAAAATATATAAAATGATAAGTTAAGCTCTCATACTTTTCTCGGCGCAATACAGAAATACAATGATCAGATTCCTCGTCATCATCCCTTTTCAATTGCAAGTGAGAGAAATTCGTCTCCGGCCACTCGCCCTGAGCCATAATATGGAAATACTCAAAGCCCTTAATATAAGACTCATCACACATCTTGTCAAAGTCGGATAAGTTTTTGAATTTTTCGACAGCCGCTACTTCGAGCCCCGGTAAGTCGGCATTCCAACGTACCATCTCCACCTAGTCATGACAGATTTGTGAATTAAGAACGTCAATCTCCCCAACTTGAGAGGCATGGGAGGCGCGGAGAGACTCTATCTCTGAGTTCAGCGTGAAATGTTAAGTGTTGAAAGAACCACGCTCGGCAGCAAAGGAAGCCTCTTGCTTCTCAAGTTTATTCGCCATCCACATATAGTGGTTAAAAATGGAATAGGCGAATGTCATGCACTGTTGATCAACATTAAAATATGCATAAGTACATAAAAGATGAGATCAACAGAACAAAGTAAGAAAAGATTCGAACCTTGGCCATATTGGTTAGAAGGTGTCCAGTAGAACCACGGGCCCCGAGCTTATCCACTTGGAATGACATATTAAGTGGTTCAGCGAACGACAAAAATTGGGTCATTTAGCATCGACCCACCGCTGCCATCAGACGAGAAGGACGCCTGGAAGCCTCCACTCCCAAAAAACTGGGTCGTATGTACCCCAAAAGAACTCGAAGCACTGCCGCTGAATAATTGAGTCTGCGGCACCTTAAAGGAGCCCGAGTCTGGAATGCTCCCATGGGTGACAACAGCTGAATGGGGAAGGTTCACAACCGAGGGAGGAGACAATAGGTCCCCAGCTTTGGTAACAGCAAGGCGTTCTTGGCCTTTTTTTGCAAAAGGAGAAAAAGAGGAGGCGACAACTTTATCCTTGAGAAGGAACTTTCCCAGTCGCCTTTGCGAGCCCCTGCGTGTTTGAGCAATAAGATGCATGGGCATAGCTTTTAAAGAGGAAAAATGCGCATGAATAAAGAAAGGACATACCCCTTCTAACTATGTTAACGCAGGGAGGATAACCCAATATAAGCAGCACTTCATTAAAAGTTAGGACGAGAGCATCCCTAAGTTAACATTGCTAGCTATCTCCAACCTTTCTTCCTCCGCGTCACCAATAAGCGGCACGCCCTTCCAAGCTGTAAAAACGGTTATGTATAAAAGAAGAGGAAGGAAAAAGAAAAGGAAAAAGAGAGAAAAAACAGGCTTACCAGAAGCATCTTCAAGAGTCCATGAACGGGGAATACGTAGGGGGTAGCCTCCCAGCATCCAGAAATGAAAAAGAAGCAGGGTTTCCATGACTTAAGGCAGTTGTTGTGATCAACAGCAACTAAGCCTTTGGCCGGATGGTTTTCGCTTGATCAGGTGTGGACATGACACCAGTCGCTGGTTCTAAAAAACCCATAGTGAGAGAAAAACCTGCTTACCGACAACGGAGGATCAAGCTCACAAGACTTTCACAAAACAAGAGAAGCCATAATAATACGCCAAGAAATTGGCATATGTTGAGAAGGGTATAAGTCCGTTGTATGAAGAAGTTCCTGTACGAATACTGGAATGGGGAACTGGAGACCACAGGTGAAAGCACCCTCATAAAAACATGTCTCCCCAGGGTAAATGGAGTAAACCCTATTCGTTGGGGAAGGGGCTCGGAATACAACTCCATCAGTAAACGAGTATCGAATGGACAACTCCTCCACATCTTGGGCGATCATCGAAAAAGCAATATTTTTGCACTCGAGGTAGTCCGCCATAAAAAATTAACAAATCAAGCTTGACTTCTTAAAGTTAGGTCGGATAAAATACCAAGGTCGGGAGAGAAGAAAAATGCAAAATGAAAAGAGAAGAGAAATGTAGAATGAATAGGGAAGAAATGCGTCAAATGAATAAAGAAGAAAGGAGTAAGGGGGTTTATATAGAGGTGTGGCCAATGGTTAGAAGGCCAACGGCTAGAAAACAAATGGTTATAAAGTAACGTTCTATTCAAGGTCTCAAACGGTCGCATAACTGAAGTTGAAGCCATCCCTCAAGGGCGGCCAGCCTCTAAGGGTAACTGAGACCGGCCCCTAAGGGCAGCTAAAGCCACCCTCAAAGGCGGCCAGCCCCCAAGAACGACCAAGGTTGCCCCTGTGGGCGGCTAGCCCCCGAACGAAAAAAAAAGTTTGTAGCAACTAAACCTACGGGCTAAGACAGAGACCTAGTATAATTACTTAGGTCCGAGTCCATTTTTTACAGCCTAACGGGCCAGTCGAGGTGTTCCGAAGGATCGACGAGCGACCCTCATGAATAGGAGACATCTGATAGAGTATTTAGCTCCAATTGTGAAACGTATGATATTGAAGTTGAGATTAAGGTGACGTGGACAAGAGGTATGCTTTGACCAGGACTTTTCTATCTCCCGATAAGTCTGAAGATCTGAGGAGCCAGTCTCCTACTAGGATACGTTCCTGTTTGACTGCTATAAATATAGAGACGGTCCATATTCCAAGGTATACAATTAATACCCTCTGAGTGTCTTTATAGCTTTAAAAAATATTTTTGATATCTGACTTGATCGTCGGAGCGCAGTCGGCCAGCACCGCGCCGGTGTCCTTCCGATTACTCTTGTTTTGTCCTTTTACAGGTTGACGTTTGACTAGTCCAATGTGAATTTATGCTTTATCATTTTTAATCATTTATGAATTCTGATTTATGATAAACCCCAAATATATAACATATGATAAAATTCCCAAAAACATGCTTAATTTCTCTGTAGATACGAAGCAGCAAGCAAGCAGTGAATTAAAATAAGAAATCAACCTCAGGAAATAAAATAAAGTGAATCCGTATTCAAAAAGCAGAGCGTAACCCCACAAAAGGCTTAATTCTCAGACGCAAAAAATTGGCATTTCGATACATATGAACAGCATGCATACACATTATACACAGAGGGATAATGGAGCTTACCTTGTCGTGGGTAGTCGCGGCCCTAGAGATAGAGATTTGAGAATTTCAGGGAGAACGTAGTATTCTTTTCTTCAAAAGTGCAATTATAGGCTTTGCTTCGCATGCATGAGTTGAGTTGATTGTTTCTATCAAAACTATATATATATATATATATATATATATAGATATATATCAATTAAAGCAAGTCTTAGATTAGAGGTAGGCTTCTCAAATGTGGTAAGCCCAAAAGCAACGTGGGCCTATAAATCTAGGCACATAATAAAGGCCCAAACAACCTCTTAAGTTATTATCCATATTAACCTCCTTGCCGAAGACGCAGTCGTTTTGCTACTCGCGTCTTCATTTTACGACTCGTATTTTCAACTTCTAGTTTGGCCGGCCTCGAGACGCTTCAGCAAATCTCTTCTGGCTCTTCTTCCCTATCAGGTTTGATAAATCATCTTCTATATACATCTCTCTTAAAATTTTCTTGCTCTATATCTATATGAAATTTTTAAATTAGGTTTTATCTGTTCGATCTGATTTTTTTTATTGGTATTGCTTGTTGGATCTGTATTTTCTAATTTATCCAATTTGATCCATGTGTATATCTTGGTGTGTACAATGCCGTTCACTCGAGGTTCTTTCATGGATAGCTTGATTGGTATATATATTTTTGTACAATGCCGTTCACTCAAGGTTCTTTCATGGATAGCTTGATTGGTATATATTTTGTATGGGCTAGGGTTTCTAACTTAAATTTGAATCAGTTTTTGGCACTTGGATTGTGTACCAAACCCTAATTTGTGTTGGATTTCGATCCCCTCAACTAGTTTTAGCTCAATTTGCGCGTACTTATCTATATGCTTATCATGGCAGCACTAAAATGCATGCGTGTGATGTAGAGTTATTAACTAAGTTATATACACGAAATTCATTTTCAGCTGAAGGAATCAATTAAACCCCAACTATTGTGCTTGTGCTATATGATGTTATATATATATATTTCTTTTTGGTGCCGTTTAACTCTATCTTTGGCACAGAAAATATAGGGAATAACCTTTCTCTCACCTCATTGTTTCTGCATGCTTTAGTCCTTTTGGTATTACAAACATGAATCAAACTGCGGCTCTTGCTCGTGCATTTGTTTTCTCTTTGTTGCACGTTACCTATTATTATAGAAAAAATTTCATAATCTGGTCCATAATAGGTATAACCTCTATTTCTTACTTATTCTTTTTCCTTTTCCATTTTTTTCCCCTAATCTATTTTTGTTTTACCACATAGGAAACGTGGACACTCCTCTAGGAAGCGACATGGCAGTGTCTAAGACAGACACACATGGGACATGGTTAGAAGTGTCCTGAACTTTTATTTTTATTTTTATTTTCTGGTTGGACACGGAACAAACACGGCTGGGACATGGCGAGATGTTTGGGACACGACGGGGTAATTTTGTAATTATTTTTGAAAAAAAGGAAGTTCCAATGCAATTTTAAAGCATATTATGGGGTGAATAGAAAAAGTAATATAATGTTCTAGAAAATGAAAATAACACTCATCCAACTCTTAAGTTCCAAATTAGTGATTACATTCATTCCTCTTAAAGTTCCTACCTTTAGAAACTAATTGATATATATATATGTGATCAATATGATTTCATTTGTTCATGTTCTCTTGATTGAGTTCCGTGAAGTAACTTATCATGTTCAATCTGAAGTCTGGCCCTTTTCACTCATGTCAACTTCATTGTTCTGTATTGGTGTCCGTAATTCCAAACCTTGATCTCTATGTAAGTTACCAAATCCCTTTCTATGTACATTTGTTATTGACTCTTCCCATTGATGCACAAACAATTTCTTTAGTTTTTTTCCCCCTTATTCAACGCAAACCAGGATGTGGAACCAAATTCCATCTCTAGTCTATTTAACTTAGGGTTGCACTGTGATTCAGTCCAAACCGTGTTTGAAGGTCAACAATTCGGTCCCGATTCAAGAATCAATTGAACTGTTAGTATTGGTTCAGTTCATGGTTCAGGGGATAAAATTTTGATCCATTCCAAACCGATCCGTAAAACTATGTATAAGCATGGATCGTTTTATCTTATGGTTGTTTATATTGGTTCAAAACTCTGTTTTCCCTAATCCATCAAGACTCGGAACTACAGCAGCTGCAACTTCCCCATCTCCAGAGCTTTTCTCCCATCAACGGCTGAACCCTACCAAAGATGTCACGCCTGGTCTGAATCGATCTAAAATGATAACAATGTCTTCATCTTTTCCGGTGAGTATAAAGTTTGTGCAATCTTTTTCATTTTTCGGGTAACAAAGTCAAAGGTGGAACACTTATTGGTTCTTCCATGTATACCTCCAATGCTTGCTGGTAGATTTCCACATCATAAATCACCCCCATAAACCCATCATGAATTAACATGTAGCATACAATGTCACTGCTGGGATTCTACATTGTGAATCACCCCAAAACCCCATCAAACTGGCATTTCATGGTTCAATCTTTTTCATGTCTTGAATGGGACGCAGCACCCTAAATTATCACAAAACTATAGAAGATGTTTGAAATAGCTTATAGCATACTTTTTTCACCTTCTTTCTCTCCTTTTAGCAAATTGCAAGCTTTTTGAGTTTCTTTTCTTGTTTTTGTATTTTTCATCCTTTATCTTTTTGTCTTTTAAAGGTTTAAGATGTATGACTGTAAAGTGCTCAAGAAGGATATTGCCAGTAACACAAGATATTTTTAGACATGTAGTCTTCAAATGCAAATAATTATGTAAATCTTTTTGTGTATACTTCCAAATGCCACCGTCTTATATATAACAGATTCAATTCTATATGCAGCAGAGTTTTTGACTTAATATTTTTGCTTTTGATAATTTTAAACACCAGTTTTGTGTTCTTGCTTTATTTTTTTTTGTTAACCTTTGTTAGGATCTTAATTATGTATGGTTGTACCTTTCAATGTTAACATGTATAATTGATTCCCAAATAAATTTAGTGAGTGTAATATGGAAAACCAAACGGTTAATTATAAGGTGAAAAATATTGGATTTCACCTTGATTTGGAATGGACTAATTATTATTGGTGTGTATCCAGAGGCCAAACTGATCCAATTTTCATGGAGCCCTTGAGATCGGGTTTGATTCTTGTTTATCCTCTAAATGGAACCAAACTGTACGATGTGTATCCCTAATATAACTTGCTACTCTGCTCTCTACTCTATGTTATATGTAAGAAATGTTAATTATTATTATGCTATTTTATTCACCATTTTGAATATCTGATAAAAAGTCCAAACTCTCTCTCTTTTGTGCTATATTAGGGCTGTCAGTAGGAGCTTATTTAGGGAGGAGCAAATTCGATTCAAGTGTAAAAAAGTTAAAATAGTTCTTCACAAATGCCTTCACAAAAGATTGAAAGTGGTCACCAAGATGTAGTTCATGATGTCGTGATGGATTACTATGGCAAACGTCTTGCCACGGCATCTTCCGACAACACCATTAAGATAATTGGGGTGAGCAACTCAGCCTCTCAGCATCTTGCAACTTTGAGTGGTCACCAAGGACCCGTATGGCAAGTAGCTTGGGCTCACCCCAAGTTTGGTTCCCTCCTTGCTTCCTGTTCTTATGATGGGCGAGTCATACTTTGGAAGGAAGGTAACCAGAATGAGTGGAGCCAAGCCCATGTTTTTGATGACCACAAATCATCTGTAAACTCCATTGCTTGGGCTCCTCATGAAGTGGGTCTCTGTTTGGCTTGTGGATCCTCGGATGGGAATATCTCAGTTTTTACTGCAAGATCTGATGGTGGTTGGGATACGGCCCGCATTGATCAAGCTCATCCAGTTGGTGTTACTTCTGTTTCATGGGCCCCATCAATGGCTCCCGGTGCTCTTGTTGGTTCTGGCATGCTGGACCCTGTTCAGAAGCTTGCATCTGGTGGTTGTGATAATACCGTTAAAGTGTGGAAGCTTTACAATGGAGTTTGGAAGATGGATTGCTTCCCTGCTCTTCAAATGCATACTGATTGGGTTAGAGATGTGGCTTGGGCACCGAACTTGGGACTTCCTAAATCTACAATTGCCAGTGCTTCACAAGATGGGAGAGTTATTATATGGACCGTGGTGAAGGAAGGGGATCAATGGGATGGTAAGGTTTTGAAGGATTTTGAGACCCCTGTTTGGAGGGTCACGTGGTCCCCAACTGGAAACATACTGGCGGTGGCTGATGGGAATAACAATGTAACATTGTGGAAAGAAGCAGTAGATGGGGAGTGGCAACAGGTGACAACAGTTGAATAAAATTTTAAAAACTCTTGTGATACTGGATCTTGTTTTCAGTCTTATCTTTTAGCAAAAGTCAGGACCTTATTCTCCAAGCACTGCGTTAATACAGTTGAGAACTCATCTCAGACTATATTCCTTTAACATTAAAACTTATTTAAGATATTTGAATTTCAGCTTCTTATCAAGGTTTGAATGATTATTATGCTATGTTGGAACACATTGAATTAGTGATTTGGAATTGGAATTGGAGAAAATTTAGTTCAAAGTTTAAACTAATTTTTCTCCAATTCCAATTCCAAGGCAACAATTTTATGCAACCGAACATAGCATTAGTGTTCTGCTAGAGATTATTACTGTTACCCGAGTGTTTAAAGTAAACTGGTCAAAGTCTGATTGTGACTTTTGTTTTTCCAAATGCTCCAAACATGATATTGGCATATATGCAGTATTATTCTAGAAATTTTCTCTTGACAATTATTTGATAATTTTTGTTAAATGGATTGAATGTGTGCAATTGAATGCTGATACTGTTGATGTAATAATCCAAGTGTTATGGTTATCCATGAGTAAGTTTATGTTCAGTGTTACCTTAAAAGCTAAATGCAAAAAGGAGAGAGCACGGTCTTTTTTTGGTTATGAATATCATGATTCTTAGGATAAGAAGAGGATGAATGAAGTTATTTATACTTTTTATTGGATTCGAATTGTATGAATGAAGTCTGTCACTTTGTTTGATTTCTGTAGCTGTTAAGGCAGGCAAGGATGATAATGATGATGCTACTTTATGTTATTACGTGTTAGATTATGAAGGAATGTGTATATGCTTTGTAGGAAACATATAGAGGAGTAATGTGTTAGATTATGAAGGAATGTGTATATGCTTTGTAGGAAACATATAGAGGAGTAATGTGTTAGATTATGAAGGAATGTGTATATGCTTTGTAGGAAACATATAGAGGAGTAATAATATTGAGGATTGTGTGATAAAAGCAATATAATTGGAGATGGATGCATTCATCATCAGATATATGTCGAAGAGAGAGACTAGTGGAGGAGAAATGAAATATTAAAAGCAAGACAAGGTGGCAGACTGGCTGTTAACATTGTAGTAGTTGGAGTATAGATTTTTCGATAAGTAAAGCATGACTGGCTTTACGAAAAGAGATGATAAGATCTTTTGGCATGTGAAGCATTACAATTCAAGTGCAGCCTTTAAGGGTTTAAATGAAAAAGTCTGTAATATTTCTGTGGGAAGCTATTTTTGCCTAATCTCGAATCTTACTCGAATTTTGTAACTTTGGACCCGAACACTAGAAAATTTTGTAACCTGAACCCAAATACGGTCATTTGTAATCTAATGTCTGACCCAAAAACTTAAGTTGTTAAGTGGCATGTATTTTTGCAAATTTTGGATGCCTTTGGAACAAGAACCTCTAATAATAATATTTGAGAATTGAGTACTCTGCATCCACACCCTTCCTTGAAAGGGCAAACATTGCTGGAAATGAAGGCAAGTGAAAATTTGATTGATTGATTAGTCCTTGATGAAAGCCAGATATCAAGGAAAGAGGCACGCGCCTAGCTTGATTGCCATCCACGTGACTTGCTCTACACGTGCAACCACGTTGGTGGTGTAGTAGACATGCAAGGGGTTGATGCACGTGTGGGAAGCATCAAAGAAGGGATGGGTTGAGACTCAAAAACCCATTCCAAGTTCCTTCCAGCTATACTTGGAATTTGACCACCTCTGCGTTGGCCCTTTGAAAACCAACCTAATACCATGAACGAACGGAACCCTATCACATGACTGCTGACAACACCACCCCACCTGTGTCACGTGCTCAGTTGGACCACACATATCAACCATTATAACAACTATAACCATACAAACAACACATAATATATATATACATATACATATATCAACCTACTTTCTCCTTTTACTCTCTCTTTCCAAAGAAAAAAAAAATTGAAGAAGGTAAAAAAATATAAATTTATTTTTGGGTAATAAACAATTGGGAAAAAATTGTCTTGATTAAACCCTCAATGGATTGAATTTGATGATACTCACATATTTGATTGATGAACCGACCTAAAGTTATTGCACGTTTCACATACACTTGACTTCACCACACAAAATGGATGTATAAAAATTGTCTTGGGAGAAAATGAAGCCGCAAAGTAGGTAAACAAATTAGCTTTTGTCCTAACTAAATGGCAATGAAGAGAAGATAAAAAGTAGTAAAAGCAGATAAGGAAGGAGGAGACACGTGGTTTAGATCATGACTGTTGATTAGGTTAAGCCAAGCTGTAATCGTCGTGCTTAAACGTGGGTTAGGGAATATAAGAACAGGAATGATAAGAGGAGGTAGAAAGTACAAATCATTGACTTAAAAAATTTAAGAAAATCAGAGTGTGTAACAAAATAAAAAATTTTAAAAGCACAAGTTCCTAGGAAAAAAATAATTAGAGAGAGAGAGAGAGGAGGAGGGGGGGATTCCGGATGTAAATTTGGACACTAAATGGAAGAGTCACGGCGACAAAGCCTCCTAGGATCGGTTCTTTTAGGGGTTGAAATTGTTGAAATCATTGATTATCTCTTGGTTTTCAACTAGTTACTTAACTTACATGAATTACTCAATTACATACTAGTTAATTGTTAGTTTTTAGTAAATTTACTTATCCACCCTCTTAAAGACCACTTATTGTTGTGACATATAGACTAATAGCATGCAATTTTTCTTTTTTTTTTTTTTTTTTTTTCTTACTTAGCTATTGACTCTAAGCTTTGAGTCTATAGTTGTACGTGAGTCAACTCGACTAATTAAAATTGAGTTCAACTTGTATAGAAGTCATGACAATCTCAAGACAATTGAACTTATATTGAGTTTGCGTAGTGTTTTTGCAAGTTAGTTTAGCTCCACGTAACTCACAAAAGTCTCTACTATTGCGGATTGGTTTGTTAGTTTATGGAGCAATTTGAGAATTTTTGAAAGTAGAGGGGTTTTTCTTTAGTATTATTATTTTAACTCAATCAATGTTTATATATGTTTTCTTATATTTTATATTTTTATAAATGAATTGATATTATAATTTTTTTTAAATAAAACAAATTTTATTAGATACTTTCCAAGTAAATATTGAGATTAGTGTACCATTCCTCCAATTCAGTTTTTTTTTAAGAAATAAGATAATCTGCCTTATTTTAGTTCATTAATAAGCATAAGCAGAATCTTTAACTGAGTTATTTTTAAATTTATTTGCAACCTAACTAAGTATGAACATTTTTGTAAGAGTATCGTGGCTTTATTTGACATATGTCGTATCCAATACAGCTATAAGTGTCTTCAAATTTGATTATTATTATTTATTTTTTTGGACATGATTGAAATTTGAAACATGATCAAACATTTTAATGTAATTTTAAAATCTATTATGAATTATTTAGAAAAATAATATACATTTAGCTCCAAGCTATATATTCGCGATCACATTCATTATGATGCAGATAAAATCAATAAAAAATATTTTTCTATTTATATAATAATATATTACATTATTATTCTTTAGGGGGTAATTTTTATATTTTTTTAATCATATATGTATAATATTGTACCCATCTCCATATCTGTATATTTGCCTCTTAGTTTGCAATCTTATCCAAATCCACAGTGACACAGTTGCTTATTCATCTGTCACTGCTTGACTTCCCATTTATCCAAAATGGTCAAAAATGAAAATGAAAGATAAAAATAAAGAGTTAAAAGAAGCTTAAAAAAACTAAGGTGCATTTATGTAATTTAACTAGTGAAACAGCTTTACAGAAGTAGCAAGTGACTTGCCATTATTTAATCTTTTTCTCTCATCAGGTAATAAAGATGCTTCAATTTCCTCAAATTATAAATTGACCTCCTTTTTCACTCAGCAAACCAACACCACACCACTCCACTGTCATCTTCAAACGCAATCCAACGCCTCTTTTCTCTCTCTACCTTTTTCTCTCTCTAAACTCCTGCGAAAACCGTTACTGCGTCTCTGTGCCCTCAAACCAACACAACAATGGAAACTCCAGACTTCTTCGTCGGTGGCTATTTTGACAATAAATTCTCGCCGGCAAATCACTACTCCGAACACAAACCGGCAGATAACAACCACTTCACCGTCGAGGACCTTCTCGACTTCTCCAAAGAAGACGAAATCATGACCGACGGTTTCTTCGACACTTTCACCGGGAATTCCACTGATTCTTCCACATTAACTGCCGTTGATAGCTGTAATTCGTCTGTTTCCGGCAACATTAGCTGCCGGAGCTTCACCGACAATCAATTCTCCAGCGAACTATGCGTCCCGGTAATTACTACTAATTTGCTCAAAAGACAATGTCAAATTCAAGATGAATTTAAAAAATCTTGTCAGAAATTCAAAACTATTCAAATGTAGCTAGTTGTTTAATCGAATTGAATAGAATAGTATTCAAATTTGTTTTGCTATGTTGTTTCTTTACAGTACGATGATTTGGCTGAGCTCGAATGGCTCTCGAATATCACTGAAGAATCATTCTCAAGCGACGATTTACAGAATCTCCAACTCATCTCCGGAGCCAAAGCTTCCACCGACGCCTCAAATTCCGAAACAACGCACGGTTTCGGCACCGAAACAACCGCCGGTTACCGGAACGATGTAGCGGTGCTTATGCCGGACGTCTCAGTTCCCGGAAAAGCCCGAAGCAGGCGCTCACGCGCGGCCCCGTGCGACTGGACTTCCCGCCTCCTGGTTCTCTCCCCTACGACGTCGTCTTCTGATAGCAACAACAAGACGTCCAAACCGACACTGTTGAAGAAGAGAGAGGGTTCAGAGACTGTGGGCCGGAAATGCCTCCACTGCGGCTCCGACAAGACCCCGCAGTGGCGGACTGGGCCTATAGGCCCAAAAACGCTTTGCAACGCCTGTGGAGTCCGATACAAGTCGGGTCGGTTGGTGCCCGAATACCGACCTGCCGCGAGCCCGACCTTTACGTCGACAAAGCACTCGAACTCGCACCGGAAGGTTCTCGAGCTTCGGAGGCAGAAGGAGCTCCATAGGTCCCAGCCTCAACACTTTCTAAGTCAAAACTCGATATTCGGAGCATCCAACGGTGATGATTACTTGATTCATCATTCCAACGGTCCTGATTTCAGGCACATGATCTAGCATGTGCGGTAGTAGCACGTTAGCTTGGTATTCTCATAGATAATCAATCTCCTTGTAGATTTATTTTTCTAATTTACATGTTTTAGACATTTGAATTTCCAGAAAAAATCTAGAATTAGGGAAAAAAAAAAAAAAAGGATGGACAAAATGGTCAATTCATTGTAGACTTTGTAATTTCTTATTTTTGGGGTCCTATCTTGATAAGTTGAGAATCAAATTATTATTTTTAATTTTAAATTATTATTTTTCACAATAAGCATTGCTCGAACTAGTAACTAAACTTGTTGAAGAGAGATCATACCAACTTTAAGTAGAAATAAAAACTAAAAATGTAGAGTTGCTTGGTGATGGAGCAAAAGATGAGAGAAGTTATGTGTTGGAAAGTGGTTAGCATGATTTCACCGAAAAAGAAGAGTAGTTGGCTAGCAATGAAGCAAAATGGTTCAACCCTTTTTTTGTCAAAACCATGGGCCACAGAGGAGTTTTGTGCCCATATTATGTCAAAAGGTTGACATATGCACATGGATAGCTCATGGGTTCAATCAAAACCATCGTCTTTGCTCTATGAATTTCCGGAGATATTTTCTTAATTTTATGAGACCTAAATTATTCTTATTTGCATATTGTATTGTATTGTATTGTATTGTATGCCCCCTACCCTCAACTTCGTGTGTGTGTGTGTATCTATAATTTATATACAATAGGATTTGAATCTTAACATCCATTTCATAATGAACATTAATTACAATGAAATCAGGAGACTAACTCGTATGATTGATTGCCATGTACCATTTAAAGTACACAAGGGAAGCAAATAAGTTGAAGCCACCTAGATTCATTATATGACCCCAAAAAAAAAAAAAAAAAGTGGTTGGTGAATGATTGTTAAAAAACATAAGGCATATTCAATATTTGATATTTATTTATAAAAAAGTAAAAGAAATTGTATAAATGTGAGAAATATACAACAAATAACAAAGCAAAAGCCCAATACAGAAGAGGCCTCGACCCATAAAATGGCCTTATAGTATACAAGTCAGAGATAGAGTTGTATAGGGCATTCCCTATTGACAGCCCAAGCCTCATATTGAAAATTGAAATCAATTAATATCCATTGGCATTGCTATTTCATGCTAAAACAAGAAGTGAAATTGCTATATTTGACAGTGAAAGAAGTACTCTAATTTTTTCAAGTTTTCTTGGCAAATGTAGCATCCAACCAAGAGAAGATTAATTATACTTCTTGCCTAGCTAATGATCGAGTTCCTTATTGTCTATTGGGAAAATTATAAACGTTATGAAATAGTTTTCGTAATTTTTACCATGAATGAATAAGCTAGTAACTCAAGTAAACAAGTAATTAAGGTGTAAGGTGATGGTGGGCCCATAAATTCCTTGATTGAAGGAACTCATTTTTGGATAGAAGAAATTAACATAATATACATCGTCCTTTTATCATTCGAGATAAAAATCATGAAAACTATTTCATAATAATATTGATCTATCATTCTATTTTATGAGTAGGTTTTTTTTTTTTTTTTTTTTGAAAGAACACTGGACACTAAATATCTAACCATCAAGAGAAACAAGGATCAATCCTTTCAACTTCATCACACATCTTAATCTTCAAGGGATGGTATTGATTGATATATGTTAAGAATCCTAGAAACAACCATCTTAATACATCAAATATATTTAACACTTTCTTCTTATTTATTTATTTATTTATATAAATCAAGATAAATGATATTAATGATAGAGATGGATACAACTGTCAGATGTCAAGAATCCGTAACAAATGATTGTGTAGTTGGAAGCTGCACATTGAAACAAGGGGGTGAAACAACAAGAGCTCTTAATTTGATGCTTGCATGCACTGCGACATGTTAAAATTAAATCTGAGTGGATTTTAGTAATTTAATTATGACCTGTTTGGCTGTTGAGAGAGGGATATATGAACAATATCGTGTTTCCAACGTAGTAGTACCTGCGTGGAAGTGCGGGTAGAATCAATATTTGTGGTATGAGATCGAGAAACATATAGATATATATATATATATATATATATATATATATAGAGAGAGAGAGAGAGAGAGAGAGAGAGAGAGAGAGAGAGAAGCAGTAGAAATTTGAGTTAGCTAGCTAAGGTCATATGAATATTAATGAAGGAGATGAAATTCAAAGATTAAATAAAATGAGCCAAACATCGGGGGAGATATACAACTGTCCACCTGATCTTAGACATTTGCTCTACCAAGGGCTCCACTTACATATATAAAAATAATAACGAATATTAATATTCTATGTAGTGTGGAGAAAGTATATATTGAATCCTATGGAGTGCCACTTTTCTACACACACACACACACACACATATATATATAGTTAATTCAACACACATTTGTATACAGTAATATGAGCAATGCTACACGTCATGAAAATATTTCATGAATTTTTATCTCAAATGATGTGACAATTAAATGGTGAGTTAGTATTGGTGGGATTCCCCCCATACACCGAATATCAATGGTATTATCACTTGCCACATCATTCATGAAGACAATTCATGATAAAATTTCATGACGTTTAGCATTTCCCCAGTAATATATACTTCATGTCTTCATCTGTTTAATAGTTCTGAATTCGAGTTTAGCAATATAAATAATCATTATAGTCAAATATATAAGATATATACATTATGCATTAAAATGGGAGATAAGATAATACCGGACTTTAAAAAAACAAAAAAAATTGAGACACTTCTTTTTTCTCTCTCTAGTGAATAAAGTTTGACACACTTCCCTTCTATAATCCACTAGGATAAAATATAAGCCAAAGGACAAGGCTACTATTAATATATTTTTTCTTTTTCACATACACATTTTTTTAGATTGAAGTAATAATATAACGAAAAGAGTATAATAAAGTTTATATACAGTCGTGTAATAACAAACTTAGGTTATCAAATATATGTCAATTCAGATTTGTGAGACACATATTTCATACATGCATACTCAAATGTCATTATTTTTATTTTTATCTCTCCTTTTAATTTCCTTCGTTATATCCTTCCAACTTGGTGTTTGGAGAATGGGGATATCGAAAAATCCTTTTAATTTTTCCCCAAAATTTTGACTAAAACAGATAATTTTAAAACAATAGTTCGGGAATATTAGAGATTTTTTTTTTTTTTTGAATGGCAAAGCAAATTAAACAATTTTTTAATAAGTGGATTATCTTTTTTATAAGATCTTTGTAACCCAGAGTTCAGCATAATTGGATGCCTCTGCATGCAAGTATAGACCTATAGTTGTACTAGCCCCTGTGTGTATCATATTATATATCACACTATACATATCATTTTCTAAAACCTCTAAGAAGACACAATATACATACATATATATATATATATATATATATATATATATATATATATATATGATCAGTGTATGTATAACGGTACTTGGAAGTACAACGTATGTACACTAGAAATGTCAGTATATATATATCATTATATATATATACACACACACACACATATATAGTTGGGGCCCGTTGGGAGTGGAGTGAATTGAATGTGTATATGTGAAGTGAGGAGGGGGTTAGACATGTATGCATGTGGAGAATGAAGAATGGCACATGCACTACGTGACGTTCATGACTATTTTTTTTTTTAAAAAAATGTTGGGATAATGTATCCCAACTCCGGCATGTCTTGGTGTCCATGTCTAGGGATCTTTCCATGTTACCATTTGGTAACAAAATGCAATTATTCTTGTCTCCTCCCCCCACCTCACCTTTACTGACAACCACTTTGGGCCATCTCTTAATTTAATACTCCAATAATTAAGTAATCTTATCTGACCGAGTAATTAATCTGGTATTTATGAAACAATTCAATAATTAATTAAATTCAAACTTTGAAGGTGAAGAGAAAATAAAAACAATTCATTTTTGTAAAAATAATGATAATGTAAATCTAGTCCGTGATATATAAAAGGTTGGAGTAGTATTCATAATTCTATTAAATTAAACATTTCCGGTATCTTGAGAGGATCATCATCTTTGTCTTAATTTCATATAAATGGTGTCGGATACATAAATTCTCATCAATATTAAATAATTGTAGAAGAAATTGGAAGTCTTAAATTTGAATTGGAGAGGCATTTTCTCTTTTATACATTTGATTCATGTTGAGCTAGACAGGCCCATTGGAGGTGGGTGGGTCACTATCAGTAGGTGATGTTTGAAGCCTATCAGTTGTTTGGCCAAATGGAGAAGTTGGGTGGGTAGTGTTCTTTCATATATGCAGTGATATGGCTCCAACCATT
The DNA here is from genome assembly GCA_026545225.1 of Cornus controversa. Classification (NCBI taxonomy): domain Eukaryota; kingdom Viridiplantae; phylum Streptophyta; class Magnoliopsida; order Cornales; family Cornaceae; genus Cornus; species Cornus controversa. Next base: position 88,520,889 of record CM048845.1, on the reverse strand, counting down.
ATGAATTAAAGATATATAAGTAACTAAGACCAATTTTGATGTCCATGGACTTAAATGAGCCCATCCTTTAGTTCTGAGATGTTAATTCATATATCATAAGGCATAATATCCACAGTTCACAGTAATTCATATATATATATCAAGGGGAGGAATACAAAGTTACAAACACCCATCAATCAATCAATTAAGGCAATAATTATGCAGAAGAAAATATATTTTCTTATATAACAAACAGTGTGACATAGTTTGAAATTAATTTTCTGAGTTCATCTGGGAAATGTTTTCCTCAACATTGTCTTTTATCATTTGACCCAAAATAGTGTTCAACCTAGATAGGAACTCCATGCCACCCCCAACTTTAGCTGAGAACAACCCTCCATCCTCTTAACCAAACAACTACTAGCTAGTACACCTATTCTATTTCTTTTCTTGTGAAATAACTGAGAATTAATCTGCGATATGAATGGAATTTTTCCTTTTCTTTACCATAAAAGAACCCCCCATTGTACCATTTGTATGCATTAAAATTCTGATTCATAGATATATTTATCTGTTAGCTAGAGAAATAAGAATGAGGAGCGTGGATCCTCTGTTGTACAACACAGTGTTGTAGGAATTTTTCACACAAAATTAAATCTGTTTTTCACGCATTAAATCTACTTGTTTTAGCCGGATTTAAAAGTGTGAAAAATAAATTTAATGTGTGGAAAAACATAATAAATGTGTGAGAAAATAGATTTAAATGTGTGAAAAAAAATACGACACACAATCATTACAGTTGACGATTCGGATTAAAAAATAAGAGAATCCAACCATTTCTTTTTACTTTTTTTCAAATTTGAAAATTGTACAGGTACTAATGTATGAGAGAGAGAACAGTATTTGGAAACAAGCACATTTAATTATTATGTCAAATCAATTATTCAATGACAAACAAAAAATTAAAAAATATAGATATAGACACTAAAACTTCAAAATGCAACCAAAATTTCTGATTTGATGGGCATATGGGTCACTTAGTGGCCTGGTGTACTAGGCCCATCTGATCTTTGGTCCACTATGAGTGCAACCAATCTAGCCTTGCCTTAATCTAATAGGAGGAGGCCCAAGAGAATTATATGATACCCTGGGCTACCACGATCATAATGCTGATGTGGTATATTCATCCTATCAGTCATTTGGACAATTGTCAGCAATTTTCACCTCAACAAGAGAAATTACAACATAATTCGGGAGTACATAGTTCTCGCTGATGACGTATCTTTTTTTGATTCGCTAGTCTGAATCATGTAATAATTTCTCCCTCAACAACCTACTTTTCACTATCAAAACATGTCTCGTAATTTGTTTGGAATAG